>PVKB01005977.1:0-78179 GCA_004027205.1 Ctenodactylus gundi
CACCCCCCGCCCAGGGCCTTTGCACTCAGTACATCCCCCATAGAGTTGTCCAGGCTGAGGTCAGACTTGCAATCTTCCTGCTTCAGCGTCACAGCGTCCTGAGATTATAGGCCTGTGCCACTGGGCCTGGCTGATTGATTTCTGAGAGTTTCCTGTTTTTTAGAATTTCCCTCATCTGTAGGGCCTGTGCCTCAAAAAGAAGCCTAAAAGAGCTCAGAGTTTCAGAGTATGTCTGCCCAAGATGGCCGCCTGCAAAGCTTCTGACTCTCCCCTCTTTATCCAGTGCGCCCAGCTTTCACCTGCCCCGGAACTCCCAGGTGCCCTGCATCCTGGTCGGTCCGGGCACCGGCATCGCCCCCTTCCGAAGCTTCTGGCAGCAGCGGCAGTTCGACATCCAGCACAAAGGTGGGTAACTTCCAGCCCCAGAGGGCAGGGACACCACTGTGGGCCTCTGGCTCTCCCTCGGGGGTCAGAACGGCTGTGCAGCCCTGGCCTGACCGGAACTTCCCGCAGGGGAGCTCACAGCTTGGTTCAAACAGGGCATCCAAGAAGACCCTCCGTAGCTCAGTGAGGGCTGGGCCCAGGCCCGGGGACGTTTGCCTGGTAGGAGGCCGCCTCTGGCACCAGGTGTGTTCAGGGGACTGTCCTAGGGACTGCCTGTAAGAGTAGTTCTTGCAGTGTGAGGGATGTGACCCCTCGGGCGCTGTAGGCCCCAACACACGTACAGGCCCGGGCGGCACGTGAGGTAGGTCCGGTGCTGGTATTAGAGTCGGCCCTCCGTGTCCACGGGTCCTCAAATCTTCAGGGTCCCCGAATGCAAAATATTCAAGCAAAATAGCATTCGTGCTGAACATGTACAGACTTTGGAGGTTTTGTCATACTGTGTGTGTGGGGGGGGGGGGGTGTTCCTGGGGACCGAGCACGGGGCTTTGTGCGTGCTAGACAAGCCACTGAGCTGCATCCCCAGTCCCAGCCCCTTCTTTTTTTTTTTTTTATTTTGAGACAATATCTCACTAAAGTGCCCTGGATGAACCGGAAGTTGAGATCTTCCCGCCTCAGCCTCCCAGAGTGCTGGGATTACAGGCATGTGCCACTCCACCCACTCTGGGAACACTGAGAGGCAATTCTATTTCCATTTTGTGCTTAGGGAAACTGAGGCTGAGAAGATTGAGTAAGTTGGATATCGTCACGTGGAGCTGGACTATGAACTCAGGGATGTGGCTCGAGTCCAGGCTCTTGGCACCGCCTGCTGCTGTGGTCAGCTAAGCAGGCTGGGATAGCCGGAAAGAAGGAGACGTGGGGGAGGGAGGGAAGTCGGCCAAAGCCTGCACACACAAGCCTGTTCCCACAGTGTGTGCATGTGTGTGTGCGCGTGCACCTGTACATTCAGCTTGCCTTGCCCCAGTGCTTATGAGCCTCTGGGTGCACAGCACCCCTGAGGTCCCAGCTCCTCACCCCTGGCACCTGCACCACCGCTGGTTGGACACCAGAGCCCTCAGTGACCAAGTCTTCTGGTCCCCAGGAATGAGTCCCTGCCCCATGATCCTGGTCTTCGGGTGCCGTCAGTCCCAGATAGATCACATCTACAGAGAGGAGACCCTGCAAGCCAAGAAAAAGGGGGTCTTCCGAGAGCTGTACACAGCCTATTCCCGAGAACCAGACAAACCAAAGGTGAGCCCCGCGACCGCCGCTCGTATGTGCACGCTCATATATCCCACCTCAGCTCCCCCTTAACCTTTTCTGGGTCCCCTTGGTATTTCAGAAAGCCTGGTGAGGTGTCATTGTGTTAAATTTTCCATTGCACAAAATAGCAAGTATCTATCTGCAACTGAAAGAGGGATTTCTTTCAGAGGAAGGATTGCTTGTTTGTTTGTTTTGGTTTTGGGGGTGCGTTTTGAAACAGGGTTTCACTCTGTAGCCCAGGCTGGTTCTGAGCTCAGTGTGTAGCCCAAGCTGACCCTGGAGTCATAGCAATCTGCCTGCCTCAACCTACCAAGTGCTGGGATTACAAGCATGCACCCCCCACACCCAGCCTATATGGTGCTGGGGAGTCAAACTTTGGGCCTTAACTGCTATGCCATTCCTCCGCCCCCAAGAGAGATTTGTTTTGGCTCACAGTTTCAGAGGGCACAGTCCATGGTAAGCCGGTTACCAGGCAGAAACATTATGGCGGAAGAAATGACTGCTCACTTCCAGCCAACTGGGAAGCACAGTGAGAGAGAAACAGCCAGAGAGAAAGGAAGGGTCCAGAGTAGGATACACCCCTAAAAGGCATGCCCGCCAGTGACCCACTTTCTCCCTCTACACTCCATACCAGCAGCTTGTTCAGGTCTGAACACATCATTGGATTAATCCATGGTGCAACAGGCCTAATGGAATGATCTGTTCACGTCTGTGGGCCCTCTGAACAGTGCTGCACTGTGGACCGAACCCTCAACACATGAGTCTTTCAGGAAGCACTCTATATTGTAAAGCATAATACCCTTGAAAGGACTTAACGGCCCGTATTATATGATCCCAGAAAGGCAAACCCAAGCAGGTAGGTGGTTAGCGGTAGATGGGGAAGGGGACAGTCCGGCAGGAAGTGACTGCTCCATGGATGTAGGCTTTCCCCTTGGGGGATGAAGATGTTCCAGGACTGGGTAGTGGTGATGGTGGTAGAACATTGGGAATGGCTTTAATGCCGCTGAATTGTATGCTTTAAGATAGTTTTTAAAAATTATATAGTATGTTATGTGTATTTCACCACAATTAAAAATTATTTAAAATAAAAACTTTTTAGAAAACATTCCCACAAAGGCAGGAGGACTAGCACAGCAGTTAGAGCACTTGCCTAGCAAGCCCAAGGGCCTGAGTTTGGTTCCCCAGTACCACATAAACCAGGCATGGTGGCACTTGCCTATAATCCTGGCACTCAGGATGCTGAGGCAGGAAGATTGCTGTGAGTTACATAGTGAGTTCAGGACCAGCCTGGACTACAGAGGAAGACCCTGTCTCAGGAAAATAAAAAATACATATATATATATTTCCATGCATACCTGTAATCCCAGCACTCTGGGAGGCCAAGGTAGGAGGATCAGTCACATGTTCAAGTCCAGACCTAGCAACCTTGTGACATCGCAAAATTCTTTCTCAGTTTTTTAAAAAGGAGAGGTTGGAGGAATGTCACAGCAGTTAAAGTGCTCGCCTAGCAAGTGCAAGGCCCTGGGTTTGATTCCGCAGCACCATATGTGGGCGCACACGCCTGTAATCTCAGCACTTGGGAGGCTGAGGCAGGAGAATTGCCATGAGTCCAAGGCCAGCCTGGGCTCCATAGTGAGTTCAGGACCAGGCTGGGCTACAGAGCGAGACCCTGTCTCAAAACATAATTAATAAGAAGCTCATTATATAGTTTAGTGAAAAGATTCTAGGTTTTATCCCCAGTACTGTAAAAGAAAATTATATATTTGCCCTGCATGCACAAGGCCATGGGTTCTACTCCCAATATTTGAAAAAGACATTTATTTTTTAAATGTATTTAACAGTCCACAAGAGGCCATACCCATCAGAATGGACATGAGCCATGGGACAGATAATAGTTCTGTTGGATCTGGTCCAGGGGGTCCCAGGGAAGGGGCCAGGACACCCAGGGGTGAGTGGCCCTCAGAGTCTCTGGACAGCAGTTAACAGCTGGCATAGGGCTAAGGCATATTAGCAGGCAGTACAGGATGTTCAGGACTTAACAACAGCTTTACCTCAGCGAAGTTTCCTGGACAAGTTACAGACAAACACTCCAGAAGCTACGGAAGATGAGATACCCCTTGTGCCCACCACACGTGCTCCAAGCCCGCCTATTACCCCAGCCATCGCTGCAGCTGCTGGCTCTTCACAGCTGCGAGCTGGCAGCCCTCCCTTGGCCCCATCCCTGGCTGGCCAAGCTGGGCGTCTCTGGCATGTTCACCTGGGGCCTGGACGACTGAGCTACACCTGGAAGTGTATAGGAGTCGATACCTCATGGGTCACCACAGGCCACTGAGCAGGAGCAGAGAGACAATGGCCCCTGTGAGGGGATGACTCTGGGGAGCACCCCCCACTTCCTAGAGCAGGAGTCCCAAGCCCCAGCCCCAGGAGGCCAGCAGCAGGCCAGCGTAGGAATCGCCATCTTTATTCACCGACACTCCCCATTATTGAATTCCCTGAGTTCTGCCTTGATCACGTCAGCACTCCCGTGAGATTCTCCTGGGAGTGGGAGCCCTGCTGTGAACTGCGCATGTGAAAGCCTAGGTTGCTGGCTCTGATGAGAATCTAATGCCTGATGGCCCGAGGTGGAGGTGCTAGCACCACCCTCCACCATGCCATCCAATGGAAAAATTGGTCCCTGAAGAAGGCCGGGACCACTGCCCTAGAATGTTCTTTACGCTTCATTTAACCAAGTGGAGAGCGGCTATTCACACACCTGCAGATGGCTTTCCTGCCTTCCCAGCTCTTCCGGCCCCTCCTGTTCCCTGAGATCACCCACAAAATACTCCACCTGCCCGCAATCCCGCGCTCCCTGGGGAGACGCAAGCTGTGACGAGCCCTTCCCCCGGCCCGGTTCTCCTGCCTCTGCAGAAATACGTACAGAACATCCTTCAGGAGCAGCTGGCGGAGGCCGTGTACCGGGCCCTCAAGGAGCAGGGAGGCCACATCTACGTCTGTGGGGATGTCACCATGGCTGCCGACGTCCTCAAAGCCATCCAGCGCATCATGGCCCAGCAAGGCAAATTCTCCGAGGAGGATGCTGGCGTGTTCATCAGCAGACTGAGGGTAAGTGGCGGGCGAGCTGGCCAGTCAGATCCCTTGGCCGGCATCCAGCTTTCTGCGTCCTCTTCCTCGATGATTAGGGAAGAATGATTAGGGAACCAATAATATCTTTGTCGCCTTTCTGCACTAATGATCAGGGGTAGAGGCTATAGATAGTTCCATCATGTGTGCCTGGGGGAGAAGTGAAGGTGACCTGGTATGCAGATGTGTGTGGTAAACACAGTTGAGACCTGCGGAGGGTGAAAATATCAAGTAAGCAGACCTCTGGAACACGAGACAGAAGCTGTGTTAACGCAACACTTCCTGCCCTCAGAACCAAACTGCAGCACTGTCCCGTGCAGTTGTAGAGGTTGTAAACTATACAAAAGAATCTATCCAGAGCTGGAAGAATAGCACAGAGGTTAGAGCACGTGCCTACCAAGTGCAAAGCCCCAGGTTCAATTTCCCCAGTACCGTATAAGCTGGGCACAGTAGCACACACCTATAAGCTGAATTTACAGAAACCAGTGGGAGGCAGAAGGGGGTGGTTCTGGGCAGAGGCCCGCACGTGGGTGGCAACTTCAGGGCTCTCTGCCCCAGGCTAGAGAGGGTACCATCCCTGGAGGGCAGAGTTGGGGTGACGCTGGGCCTTAGAGACTGTATTACCCCCAGGGACCCTGGGCTCAGCCTGTCTTCAGGGAACCACCTGCTGTGGGTATTCTCATTTCTTCCTGTCCAAGCCCCTGCCTGGCATTCAATGGCTAATTTCTGTCTGCTTCTGTTGCCTAGGATGACAACCGGTACCACGAGGACATCTTCGGAGTCACCCTGCGCACATACGAAGTGACCAACCGCCTTAGATCTGAGTCCATCGCCTTCATTGAAGAGAGCAAAAAGGACACCGATGAGTAAGTGAGCCACCTCCATCCCTCCAGCCAGGCCCGGGCAGAACCCTCGCTTCCGGTCCCAAGGACAGAAAGGTGTGACCCTGAGACTCTCAGGAGCAGCACCACCTGGGGACCCCACAGACATGCCAATTCCCAGGCTGCCCCAGATCTACCAAATCTGAAATCCAAGAGTTAGGGTGCTGCGGTTAGTGTGTGAACAAGCCTCCCACCCCAGGATCTGAAGCTCCATGCCTTGTGGGAACCCCATTCAGTGGCAGGCATCTGCGTGGGGCAACCCCTAATGGAGCGATGGTTCCCCGCCACCGCCAGAACCTCCCATCCTCCCTTTCTTCCTGGTGCAAATTACAATCGGCAGGATTGTGACCGTTCCATTGACCCTCTAGAAATTTCTGGAAAGAGCCTGAGGCACCCTGAGATGAAGACAAAGCCTCACTATTTAAACCTGACCTTATCCCTGTGACGTGGTGACCTAACCTATCACGTCACTTCCGGTGCCCTCCCCGCCCCCGCCACGCGCCCCTGAGAATTCAGTTCTTCTTTTCCAGGAGCGCGAGACGCACACTTATTTTTCAAACGCAGGATGTTTTTCATTTTCTCTCTTAAGGACACATCTGTTTCAAAACGTACTTAGTCAGGTGGAGTGGTGCATGCTGGTAATCCCAGCCCGATGGGAGGCTGAGGCAGGGTGATCACTATTCAAGTGGGCTTGATCCTCAGTAAAACACATACACACACGCAAACACGCACACACACACGCACGGACCTTGTGTCTACCCTGGCTCTACAGCCGAACTTTCGAGCTGGGCTGGTGGTACAGGCCTGTAATCCCAGCACTCAAGGCTGAGGCAGATCCCATGTTTGGGCCCTGCGTGGGAACATAGTAAGACCCTTTCTTAGAATCAAAAATGGGCTGGGGATACAACTCAATATGAAGACTGCGGCTGGATCCCCAATTCTACCAAAAAAATAGGACTACACCTTCGTTGATTGTTAAAAGTCCCTTTCACGTCCCTCTTCCCGGCCAGTTGTCCTGGTGAGCGTTCTTTCTCCGTTCCAGATGAAATCCTACTGTGCGCCAGGTCCTGCGAACACACTAGGGCTGCATGGAAAGCCCCAAGGCCCTGAGCCCCGCAAGCCAAGCGGCTGGCCTGGGTGGCCCTGACGTCGCCCCTTCTCTTCTCCGACAGGGTTTTCAGCTCCTAACTGGATCCTCTTGCCCACGCGATGGCAGGCGGCGCCCCGAGTGCCCCAGGGGGCGGCCCTGGCTTTCCTCAGCACGGACACAAGGCTGCACTTTCCCTCCGGGACCCCCCGCGGCCCCCCGCTCTGCCTCTTGTCCTGTCTCTGCATCCTGGTTTTTTCTCCTCTGGGCTCTGCCCCTCTGTGGTGTCCTCGGCCCTCCGAGTTTCCTCCTTGACTTCTGCTGCGAGCGATGCCTTTATAACCTGCAGTGGCTCTCACGAAACAGTGTCCGCCCCGCTCCCCCCGCTGCCGAGGGCCAATCGCGGTGCATGAACCCACTGGATTGTGGTGGTCACCCCGTGAGGGTTTGTCTCCCGGGGCTCCCGGGGAAGGCTGCGGGCGCTGGAGAGAATTCCTCCGAGCCAGGCCCCCTCTACTGCTGCTCAAAGTCCCCAGATCCTTTTTCAGGGTGGCATTTCGGTGGCGTGTGCGTGTGGCAGGCCAGGGTCTCCGTCTGTCCTTTGCCTGGGCCATCATGTCATCTTAGGTCGGAGTCTACTTCCTTACGGGGAGTCTGTCTATCCATTGGTGCCAAGAAACGTGTCCCTGGCCTTTGTTAATTAATCACGTGTCTAAAATTTAGGGTCTATGCCAATGTCCCCGAAACACTTGTAAGCTCCCTCCTTGTCCTGGGGGAAGGGCCAGAAGGAGGAAAGGCGTGAAGGAGAGCCTCATAATTCAGTGCACTTACATCCCGAGTCTGATCAGCACAGCCTCCGCTGGGAAGAGAGCCCTCTCCCCACAGCAGATGCCCTCCAGGGAACATGCCAGAGATAAGAATCTTCCCACTTTACCACCAGGGTCCTTGGGATGAGTCCCTTGTCTGGGTTTTTGCTAACAGTATTATGCACCTAAAGAATATGAATGGATTGAACTTGAATGTTTTGGAGATTAGAAACAATGTCAGGGGAGATTTTTTTTTTTTTTTAATTCCACCCTGTAGGATTTCCCATTTCAGCCTCGGGGATAAAATAACCAATCAGGTAAAAGGGATCAGGTAGAAGAAGCTGAGAGTGGAACACGTCTGTGATCCCAGCCCCTTGGGAGACTGAAGCAGGCAGATTGCCAAGTTCAAGCCCCACTTGATCACTTAATGAGACCCTGTCTCAAAATAATAAAGAGCTGGGGATGTAGCTGAGTGAGAAGGCCTTAGTTTCAGTCCCCAGTACTGAAAGCATGGGGAGGTACAGTCTTGACAAGCCACGTCGTGGCATGGTAGAGCCTGGACTGTGAACCTTCCACCTTCGGAAAGTGATGTCTCAAATTTTTTTCACCTGCTACAATAATTTTGACCAAAAATATCCTGTACTCATCCAACACAGGCAACCAAGTCTTCAGGAGGAATTAGGGGTGCCACAATTTATTCCTCAGAGTCAATGGCGTTGGAGGGCCCTTTCTACGTAAAAAGAATTCAAGAGTTGGCAGTGCCCAGAGACAGCCAAGAAGTACCCGGGACACCCCAGCCTCCAGGGATGGAGACCAGTCCCGGGTCCCCAGTTCAGTCCTGGTTCACTTGGCTTATGTTTTTGTTTTCTGAGGCACCCCACAATTTTCTTTGTGTCCCCCACACGGGCACTTATTTTTTCATGCTCAGTTGGGGCCTGCCAAAGAGGAAGTGCCCTGAGTTCCCAGAAGGCCTTGCAGCTGGGGTACTGACATCCTGAAGGCCCTGGCCTGAAATTCTGCGAGGGAGACCTGCCTCGTCTGTCTCTGCCTTGCCTGGCATACCAACTCTGGCCCCTCTGGCCCGGATGTAATCTCCCCTGCCTTCCTTTAATCCGGGTTTTCCCTGCTACATCTTCCAGGGATTTTGAGATGGAGCACCAGCAGAGCAACCCTCTCTGTCCCCTTTAGAAGCCCCTGTACCAGCCTCCTCTCCTGCCAGCACAGCACAGCACCTTCCAGTGCCCTCAACCTTTTGAAACTTTGAAGACACTTTCTAAAATGTCACTAACACCCCAGGGCGAATCCACACCTCCTGCCTGGGCTTCCTTGCTGAGTTTTGTTTTTCTCTATTGGGGTTTTTTGTTTGTTTGTTTTTGTTTTTTGAGTTTTGGGACTCAGGCCCAGGAATCCTCCCACTGAGCTATTTCCCCTGCTCTTTGTTCAATTTTGAGATGAGGCCTTACTGTGTTGTTAAACTGCTCTTTCAATTTGAAACTCACCTGCCTCAGCCTCCCAGAGTGCTGGGATTACAGGCCTGCGCCTTGAGCTCATTCTCTGCTTCTTTAGTCCCAAGTGGAAACTTTTTTTTCCTTTAGAGTCCAAAGAAAGGATTCCATAGCCAGGATCCATCTTTCTCCGCAAGCAGGAAATTTTTTTTTTTTAAATGATGATCTTTCAACTCCAGCACAAGCTGCTTCGTAGACCAGAAAGGCTGTCTGCAGAGTGGATTCTGGGTGTGGCGTTAGCCTGGTTGCAGGCTGGGTGCATACTGCCCTCTGCTGGGCGCGTGTAATTCGTCCACATAGCACCGAGGCTGGGCCCCAACTTGCAGCACCTGGCAGGGCCTCGCTGAGTGCTGGAGTCGCAGGGCTGCACCCCCACGCCTGGCTTTCAGGCCCAAGATGAAATTTAGCACTGAGTGGACACAGGTAGGGTGGGCTGATTGCTTCGGGGTCACCCGGCTGCCACCTGTTTGGTTTTCGCTGTGCCCTGCCTTGCAGAGCCTCTGAGCCCAGTTCAGGAAAGTGGCTGTGAGCGGGAGGGATGAAATACCCCTGACACGGGACCTCGGGGACACCCTCTGCTGTAACCTCGCGCCACCATGACTCCAGTTCCTGCCCTGTGTAGTTGGAGTGAGTCAGCCAGGGGTCGTGTGTGTGCACGCGCATGTGTTTTGTTTCATTTCCAGACAAGGTTTCACCAAGTTGCTGGGCTCAACCTTGGAACCTTCCTGCTCCAGCCTCCCATAGTGCTGAAATTACAAGCCTGCATGATGGAGCCTGCTAGGCTTCTTTCTTGGGGTGGGGCTGGTCTAGCTTTCCATCTACCCAGATGGACCTGAATTCGCATCCTAGCCCTGCCCCTGTGTATGCAGATGGCCACAGGATAGCCACCGGACCTTTCTGAGTCTACGGAACCTGCTAAATAGTGAGGTAGACTGAGTAAGTCCAGTTACATTATCTGCCCAGATGCTGCCAGATTCTCGCTTCTCACTTCTCACTTTTTTAACACAGCTGGCTCCTCCTGCGGGTGGACAGAGCCTGGCACAGCCAGAGACAAGCAGAACACAGCTGCTTTCTTGCAAGAGGTTAAAATCTTGTGGGTGGTGACGTCGTTCTCAGAATTGACACAGTTGTCTGGGGTTTGGGAAGTGGATGAGATTTTGCCCGGGGGTTCTGCAGGGTAAGAGTTTGCCAGGGAGCGGAGGGTGTAAGAGGGAATGTGTGGCCAGGAAGGGAGGAAGGAGAACCAGGATTTGGTTAGAAGGCAGGAGGGGAGGTGACGGGAAGACGGACAAGATCCAGCGTCTCACTACACTGCCCAGACTGAGCTCAAGCCGGCGATCCTTCTGCCTCAGCCTCCCTAAAGCTGTGCTTACAGCTGTGCACCCCCGCACTGGCTCTTGAGGGGGTCTTGAGAGGGAAATCCAGGTGATAGGAGCCGTGCTTGGGACAGAAGGTTCTGATCACATCCTAGAGCAGGGATGGTGGGCCAGGTGAGCCCGGAGCCGGGGGTGGAGGGGGCACGGGGAGGGTCACTGCTGCCTCTGAGACCAGAGCCGAGAAGAATTTGGACTAAAGAGTCCAGGGGCTGAATCAGCAGGACCTGAGCTCCCATCTGTCACAGAGACTGAGGACAAAGAAATCAGAACTGTCCCCTAGCTGACACCAGGCCCTGGCCAGGAAGGACAGGCCCCGGGGAAGGTGGCTTTGTGGGGCTAACATAGTAGGTACCAGCTTGTCCCTGAGCCCAGGGTGACTCCTGCCAGGGCCTTGCACAGAGACAGAACCGACTGCCAGTCAGTAGATATTGGCCTGAGAACACAAGATTTTCTTGCCAAATTCTCTGCGGCTGCCTGCTCCGGACTTCCAAGGAGCTCAGGTTTTGCCCTAAGCCCAGAACAAAAGGGAGATGATCTGACCCAGATCACGGGGCAGATGGTTCTGCCAGGCTGAGCGGGCCAGACATCCGTCCCCTCCAGCCGCAGGTCCCGGCGCTGCCTTGTCATTGAGGCAAATATTGGTAACCGGGCACTAGATTGAGCTTTAAACCAGCCACGTTTCCTGTCTGTTTCCATCTGGCTTCCCGCAGTCTCGATACACAGGGGTCCTCCCAGCAGGGATTAGGTGTGGGAGCAGACACTGGCCTTTCTCTTCTGTTTCTCCCGTGCTCACCCTCGTCGGCCCGCTGCCAGGTCCCCCTGGTGGCAATTAAAAGTGACTGTTGGGCCTGCTGGCACGGGCCAGAAATCCCTGCGCTCTGGGGGGGTTTAGGCAGAAGGATTGCAAGCGTAAGCCCAGACTGGACGGCTTGGTGACTTAGACAGACCCTGTCTCACCACCAAGACTGAAATATTATCTAGGATGTAGCTCAGTTCTCAGGCCCTGAGTTCCATCCCAAGTATTAAAGAAAGAAAGGTCACCCCTCCCGGGTCATTGCTGTGCCTGAGGACCCTGGTGCCCTCTCATCCTGTTACAGATAGATCTTTCCTGCTCCAAAAACCCAAAATCTGAAACTTTGGGGGGGGACATCAACATGATGCCTCGACATTGAACCATTTCATGAACAAAATTATTTAAAAGATGACACAAGGTCATCGTTAGGCTGTATGTGTAAGGTTTCTATGAAACTGAAATGTCATGTTTAGACTGGGGCCTACACGGGATTTTCCTCCGCAAGAGATGTGCTTTGTCAATATTGCAAAAAGCGACATATTTTATCAATATTGAAATTTTAAAAATTCAAGATCCACGACATGTCTGGCCCCAGCATTGCAGCCGAGGGCGCCCATCCTGAGGTACTTGAGGAGGCAGGGGAACCAGGAGTTTGCACGCCTGAGTGTGTTTATGAGTTTATTTTGTTCTCGGTTGCCTACACAGTTCTGGACAAGCAGGGCAGGCGATCCGTACCAGTCAGTCATGAATGTGGTGGCCCAAGGCAGAAGCAAATGTGCCTTAATATGCACTGCTTCCCGCAGGTTTCCAGAGAGTGATTCCAGGATGTCAGAGTGCCCAGGTTGGACTCCTGCCCTGCAGGGGATGGCAGCTCAAGCCATCCGTGACTGGCACCTGGGGCTGGGTCGTGTTTGTCCTTGGGGCTGGGCTGCCATCACAGGGCGTCGAGCAGCGTCTGTGGCCTCTTCCAGCCTCTCCCACTAGATGTTGGTAGCAGTTTCTTGTCTGTTATAACAAGTCATCAGACAGTGCCCAGTGTTCCTGGTGGGGCCTGCTCCCACCTGCCCTTCAGATAAGACCCCAGGGGCAACAGAAGGGCTATGGCTGCTCTAGGACAGCCCAGGGGGGAGCCTCCCTCCAGCCGGCGTTAGATTGTATTGTCTGTTGTCTTCCTGACTTACCGGAGACAAAATTGTGTGGCTTTGCAGACTCCCTTCCAAGCCAGAAAGAATGCATGGTTCTGTGTGGATAAGGTGCTGGTCCTTGACCTTGGAGCGGATGAGCTCTCCTTCCCAGGGCCCCAGCTCCTCCTCTAGATCTGAGGCTCCCTGCATCCTGTTCTCTGCCCCCACCGTATTTTTTGTTGCTTTTTGTTGTCGAGACTGCAAGGCCCACTCCAGGCTCAGCTGGGGTTTTCCTGAAGGCCCAGAGAGCCACCAGATGTGGTTGTGTAGCCAGAGGTGTACACCCCGGAGATGGGAAAGCCGGTGAGGGGGGACAGAGTTGGATCCCATCTCACCACGCACACGCCATCCGAAACTCAGATGCCCCCGTACCTCTGAGCTCTCGATGCTGCTAATCTCTGCCAAGTGTCCCGTGCGCTCCAGCACCTCCCGCCCGCTCTCCGCGAGGTCGTCCAGGCCGTGTTCGCCGCATGCTCTTGTGTATAGTTCTCATCTAATTTTATGGGATTCAACAAAAGTCTATTTATGCCTGTTTGCATTCTGGTAAAAATATTAAAAAGTGGACTCAATGTGGCCGCTCGCTGTGTCTGGGGCATCCGCCTGGGGTTTCTCAAGCTTTTACTGGTTGTCACAGTGGGTCCCCCCCCCCCCCCCCGGAAAGCCACTGAGTTGGCGGGTAAAGGGTCAGTTGGGAGGGGGTGAGGCTTTGTCAGGCTCTTGGACACAGTGATTCGGATGCTGTGACATTCACACTACCAATTTTCTGATTATAAAACAAAGCAGCCAGGCCTGGCGGCACAGGCCTGTCGTCCCAGCACTCCGGGGAGCCTGAGGCAGGAGGATCGCACATTTCAAGCCCAGCCTGGGCAACTTAGCAAGAGCTTATCTTAAGATTAAACATTGAGAAAAGAGCCACGGAGAAAAGGGCTCAGTACGAGAGTCTCATCACCAATGCTCCCAAAAAATTGGGAAACTGAGGCACGGGGTGATCAGCTTGTGCCAGGCTAATAGCTAGGGGAAATGTTAGAGAATTCAACCCCAGGTTATCCGTGATACTAAGCCCTAACTTATCTTGGTTCGAATCCCAGCTCCTGCATTTCCTAGCTGTTGAATTTCTGTTTTATGGAAGCAGAACTCAAGCCCAGAGCCTTCATATGTCTCCAGCCACCGTCCCCATCCCCTGTTTCTTTTTTTGTTCTGTTTTTGAGGTGTGAGCTAGGACTGGAACCCAAAATCTTCGGATTACACTGCATCTCCGACCTAGCTCTTGGATCTGATTTTGAGGCAGGGTCTCACTAAGTCACTGAGCTGCCCAAGCTGGGCTCAAGCTTGTGCTCCCCCTGTCTCAGTCTCCCGGCGTGCTGGAATTGCAGGCGGGCCCGGCAGCACTGGGCCTGGCTTCGGCTTTGCAGAAGTTACCCAGCCTCCCTGTACTGCCATTTCTTCACCACAAACCAGACTAGGGCTGTGTGGCCTTCCTTGGCATACAACAGGACTGAGTAGGTACATCAGAGTTACTTTCCCGTTGCTGTGACGGCGTACCCGACAACCACAATTTAAGGAAGGACAGATTTATTTTAGCTCAGTTTCAGAAGGTCTCACAGAGTCCATGCCGCAGGCAGTAGTAAAGGCCCGTGGCAGAGACAGAGGCGGGAAGGCTGCTGACCATGGCAAACAGAAGCCAGGGGTGAGCAGGAGCCAGGTGAGTCCAGAGATTCCCAAGACCAGAGCTTTCCCAGAAAGAAGCTGTACCAATGTTTCTTCTTTCCTCCGGGACTAGTTCCAGCTGCTGTGGGTTCCCCCATCACTTCCTGGCCCACAAGTCAGTAACACCCATGTGGAAACTCTCCCTCGGGTACATCCCGGTCCCAAGTTGATACAGTCTTTCAAGATCAAACCCCAAGCATCTGCCTCTTCCTGCCAGGCACCTCCTGATAATGCAGTTCCACAGTTATCCCATGATGTCCAAAGTCTTGAGGCTTTTGGGACCCTCCAGATCTAAACCATAGCAATAGGTTAATAATATATATGGTACATTTGATGGGTTGGTGGGATCGGATAGAAAAATAAACAGGCCCAAGTTCTAGTTCCTTCCATGCTCCTCAGCCTTTACTTCTAGGATTTCAGGCAGCCCCATCTTAAAGAGATTTGAGGGGCTGAAGGAATGACGTAGTCGTTAAAGCACCTGCCTAGCAAGTGCAAGGCCCTAGGTTCAATTTACCAGCACCATATAGAGCCGAACATGGTGGCACACGCCTGTATTCCCAGCACTAGGGAGGCTGAGGCAAGAGGATTGCCAAATCCAAGGCCAGCCTGGGCTATAGCGCGAGACCCTATATTAGAAAAAAAAAAAAAATAGGTGGTCATAAGGGCCACTTTTTTTTTTTTTTTTGGTCCAATACTAGGGATTGAACACAAGACTTTTGCTCTGAGCTACAACCCCTCGCCCATCTTTATTGTTTATTTGAGACAGGGTCTTGCTAAATTTTCTAAGTTGCCCAGGCTGGGCTCAAACTCATGATCCTTCGCCTCAGCCTCACGAAGTGCTGGGATTACAGGCCTGAATCACCCCCTGCAGCTGGGGCCATACTTCTAAAAAGACAACCCAGGGTGTATCCTTCCCACCTGCCCGCTAGCATGATCTCCAGGGAAGACCCCTGCGTATTCACCACCTCCAGGCAGGATTCCGACGCACAGCGCAGTTTGGACAGATCTAGACTCCTCAAAGGCAGCTGGGACCATTTCATGTAAGTATCCCAAAGGGGTGGCTTCCGTTGCCTGGCAACCAGGTGAAAAATTCAAGTTTACACCAAAACAGAACGTGTCCAAGGATGAATCAAATGGGAGGGGGAGGGGAAGCCAGTGATGAGGGTGGGAAATAATAGGATTTTTAAAGTCCCTACAAATCCACACGTAACACGTAGGCTTCCAAGTCAGTTCTGTATTACTATTAATATGGTCTTTCTCCCCCCATCAGACCCTTTGTAAAATCACTAAAAGAACAGAACCAGGGAAGGATTTGACAATCAGGTGGGTCAATAACAGCGAGCCACAGGGAAATCACTTTGCTGGTGGCCTCAAAGGGAAAGCAAGATTAGAATCTTCCACTAGCAGAAGGATTTGGACACATATAATAAGTAAAGTGAATTGGGAAAAAAAGCCAAAAAACCTCCAGTTCTTGGTATCACTAGGCTCTGGGGGAGGGAGCACAGGGAAGGAGATGTTTGTCATCCTGTATGTCGCTGGGCACAATGGCAAGAGTCTCCTGGTCCCCTCCGTCTGGACCGTCCCAACTGGAATACGGAGTTGAAATTGGAACCCTGGCCTGTCCCAGAGAGTTCAGGACCAGCCTGGGCTGCAGAGCGAGACCCTGTCTCAAAAGAAAAAGAAAGAAAAGAAAAGAGAATTCCTCCCTAATAAACTGTGTGCAGGACCCTTAAGATCTTTAAGGTGACAGACTCCCTTCACTTCCTGTCCCATAGGAATACAGCAAAACAAAACAACCATCAAGTACCAGAAACTGATGCAATATCCATAATATTCATTATTTTTTATATTGGGAGTTGAACTCAAGGTGTTGACACTAAGCTGTATCCTTTTAAAAAAAATTTTTTTTGAGACAGAATCACACTAAGTTGCTAAGTTCCCAGGCTGGCTTTAAACTTGCAGTCTTCCTGCCTCAGCCTCCCAGGGTACTAAGGCCTGTACCATGAGGCCTAGCTGTATTCATAGAACAGGATTCAGTGAGAAACTGAACCTATTTGGTTTGAGAAGTTTTAGAAAGAGTCGCTTATGAAAGTGTGGTTTTATTGGAAGGGGAGGGGGACAGCTCAGCGGTTAAAGCACTTGCCTAGCAAGCACAAGACCGGGTTCTGTTCCTGAGCATCACATAAACCAGGCATCGTGACACACACCTGTAATCACAGCACTCAGGAATCTGAGACAGGAGGACTACCCTGAATTTTGAGCCCAGCCTGGGGTACACAGTTCAAAACTAGCCTAGATTATAGAATAGATGGTAGCATAGATTATAAAATAGACTTTGTCTCAATTTTTTTTAATGTATTTTTCAGCAAAAAATTGTAGGCAAAAGTTGTAGGGAGAGAGAGAGAGAGAGGCCTGCCACTTTTTTCTCCCAGTGGGTCGTATTACCATCTTAGAAAAGAAAGTGCCGTCCGGATTGCCCTTATGAAACATCTCTTGCCATGCTTTTGGTCAAAGGCGATCGGTGCCACCAGGGACCAAAGGAAAGACAGCCAAGCCCTCTGGCTAGTACTCCTGGACGCTGTGACCATGAGCAATGACCTAGCCTTCCCGTTCCTCCATGCTTCACACACACAGCTTCTCTTCTGGCCTGACTGACTCACCCCCAGGGTCCCACATGTGGCTTTGATCTGTTTCTGTCACTCCCTGTTTCTTTGTTGGTCCCGCTTGGGCTGCTGAGAACTGGGTCCAAATCCCTTTCAAGCACTGGCTCCCACCTTCCACCTGTACTACCTGTCTGTACGGATCTTGCAGTGCAGTAGCTGTCTCTGGGTATTTGCTAGTGTGTTTATCTAGCTCTGTGTGTCAGCCACCTATGGCCACAAAAATGACGAGTATCAGCCCCCCAAAAAGATCCCTGGCCTGTGATGTTATTCCTCCCTCTAAGGCTGGAGGGATGGGCCTCTGAGCCAAAGAATGGTGGCCACCGTGTATGGTGGAGGAAAAGAAAGAACAGGTTTTTCACGCAGAACATCACGAGGGTCGTGGTTCTGCTGACGCCCATATTTCAGCCCTGTAAGACACCCTGGGACTTGTCACATCCAAAGCTGTGTTGTTTAAGGTTGTGTTCATTTGTACCAGTAGCACTAAAAAGCTGACACACCAAATCTGTGTTGGCCACCTGCTGGCTCTGCTCTTGGGCACGTGTTTCCTTGCCTTTTCCGGCTTCTAGAAGTTACGCAAATTCCTGGGATATGGCCCGACGTCCCTGCTACCTCTGTTTTCATCATACAACTTCTCTCTGACTCTGACCCCCGACCCCCTGCCCTCTTCTTCTAAGGACCCCTGTCATTCCATCAGAACAACTCGATAACCCAGAGTCATGTCCAGCTCAACATTGCTAACTTAATCACACCGAAGGCCCTGTTAGCCACATAAGGTAACATATTCAACAGTTGCTAGGGATCGGGACATGGACATGCCTGGGAGCCATGGTTAAACCTATCACAGTCCATTTCCTGTTCCCCCCCCACCCCCAAGATTTATGTCCAGCCTAGTGGCAAAATACAGCACACAGGTGCACGTGCCTATAATCCCAAGCTACTTGGGAGGCTGAAGCAAGAAAATTTCAAATTCAAACCTGGTGTGGGTAACTTAGCCAGATCCTGTCTCAAAATGAAAAAGGCTGAGGATGTTATTCAGTGGTAAAGCAACCCTTGAGTTGATCCCTAGTGCTGAATATAATAAGATAAAAGAGAACAGCTCCACTGATGGACCTCTTTCATTCTTTCGGGACACACTGAGGACCCTCTGGGTGCCAGGCACTGAGAGCCCACATTGCAGTGCCCTCAAGCAAGAGACAGCTCTCTCCTCATGATCAACATACATGAGTTTTTTTAAAAATATGTTAGACAGTGGTAAGTTATCATCATAGGGAAAAAGTGACAGAGCCTTTATATAGTGTGTTCAAGGAGGGGATCAGCCATAAGGTGACTGCAGGGACACTTGTGAAGGGCAAAGCCACGCCCATAAGGGATCAGGTGGCTCTACCAAGTGTCTCTGGATGTTAGTTACGTTTGCTTTCCTCATCTACATATGTGTGGTGTGTGGATGTGTGAGCATGCATGCATGGGGGTGTGGGAATGTGCATGCATGTGCATGTTTGGTATGGGAACACTGAACTACATCCCCTGTCCTTTTGATTTTGAGATGGGGGTCTTGCTAAGTTGCCCTCAAACGTGATTCTCCTGCCTCAGCCTTCTGAGTAGCTAGAATTATAAGCACGTGTCACCACATGCCACTCCTTCAGTAGGTATCTGAGCAAGTCTGGACAGAGGGCCTGCTTTCCTGAAGGTTACTACCACGTGGGAGGACACTCGTGTGCTGACAAAGCCTCACTCGGGGACCCCTTCCTGGAAAGACCCCTGCTTTCCTCGTCCCTTGTACTCATGGCCCTGGTTAATTAAGACCCTGACCTTGAGTATTCCCTCTCTCAAGTCCTCCCAACCCTATGCACTCCAGGCCCCAGAACCGTGGATCTGTGTGTATTACTGGAAAACTCCACCAATCACAGAATGAAGGTTTGGAAACAGGTCGTGAAGGGGAGGGAGCAGCTCTTTGAGAACACGAAGCAGGAGAATCACCCCACCCAGCCTGCGGTCAGCACACGTGCGCCTCTGCTGACACATGGTGGGTGGAAGCGTAGGGGCTGAGTGGGGCTAGCTGGGCAGGCATTCCTTCCTGGGAAAAGGAATTCTACCAGCACAGCCCCCAGGAGGGCGGGGCAGTGGACCGGCTCCGAAAGACTGGGTACTACGGTGACAGTGACGTGATGTTGCACATCTGTAGGCTGAGGCACTAGGATCACAGGTTCTCACACAGCAGTTAGTGACTCCCTGGAGTTCAATCCTCACTACCTTAAAAACAAAATAGGATATGTAGACAGTTATCCTTTGATATCCACAGAGGACTGATTCCAAGAACCCTGACATACCAAAACTCCATCCTCAGGTCTCCCTAATGCCACCATTCACTAAACACAAATCCCAAGAAGAATCATGATGAGCAATTATGCAGGTGCCAACCACTGGTCATCTCACAGTTGAATCACCTGTTCTCATCTCTCTCTCTCTCTCTCTCTCTCTCTCTCTCTCTCGCTCTCTCCCCCTCTCTCCCTCTCTCCCTCACTTCCTCACTTCCCTCCCCCTCTCCCTCCCTCCTCCAGTCTTCCCTTGATACTGGGGATTAAACCCAGCATCTTTGCACTGAGCTAAATCTCCAGATCTCCCTTTTTTAAAAAAATTGTCTTTTCTTTTGAGACAAAGCCTTATATAATCGCTAAATTGCCTAGACTGGGCTCAAACTTTGCTGCTTCTCCTGCCTCGGCCTCCCACAGTGCTGGCACAGCAGGGAAAGCACATGGCAGAGCCCACAGAGCCCCTCAGCCCATGGCAAGCAGAAGCCCAGTGACAGCAGGGGTCCAGCCATGTCTGGAGACTCAGGCAAGGCCAGAGCCTTCCCAGGAATAAGCTGTAATGAGGGTTCTTCTCTTCCTTCTTTCACTTAGTTCAGGTTGACAGTTGGGGGGGGCGGGGGGGGCGGCCCACACCCAGCCCCAGAAATGCCTCCAAGCGCTTCCCCCGAGTCTTGCCTCCAATCTCCACTTGGGGTGCCCTGTAAATAAACACTTTCTCTTTAACAAAACTCAGCAGATTGGCAATGTTGTCGGCAAAGCGGGCCGGCTCAGAAGAGAGCCTTGAGAACAACGCATTTACCTAGAATCTATAAGCATCCTTCACCTACCATAAATTATTTCTGCATTACTCCTCACCCTCCATGCAACGGCCATGGTGTGTAAATAACTGGTATAGTGCATCAGTTAGAAATTAATTACAAAAGTTTGTAAATGTTCAGTAAGAAGACAATTCTTAAAAATCTTAAACCACTCGTGGAATCCCCACACGGATGGTTGAGTGGCTGGTTAGTTGGTGGCGTGGACCCGTGGAATCGGAGCCCACAGATGCAGAGACATTGTGTTTATAGCGAGCACCAGGCTGCACAGTAGATCAAAACAACTTCTAAGAGAACTGAGAAAGAGACCTGCAATTCCGCTGAGCAAGTTTGTTTGCTTAGTGCTACAAGGTCAGGGCAACACCCCACACTAGGGGAATACTGGGGATCCCGGGGGGGAATGGGACCCCGCGGGGCTGAATTTAGGATTGAGGCTTTTGCTGGACCATTTTTTTTAAAATATAGACATATTTTTGTGGTATGGGGATTAAACCCAGGACCTTCACCCTGAGATTCATTTTTACTTTTGGTTCTAAAACAATGTCTTCTTAAATTGCTCAATTGTCCAGGCTAGGCCGGGACTTGCAAAACCCTTCTGCCTCAGTCTCCCAGCATGCTCGGATTACAGAATTGTATCACCAGGTCAAGCGGAAACAGGGTCCAGGAGAGTAGGGGCCAGCTCTTACGGAAAGACAGTTCAGCAAAAGAAGATTATAGAAGGAGCGAGTCCCCTGGCACAGCCTTGCCATCCCAGCACTCTGGAGGCTAAGGCCAAAAGCAAGGGCTCATGAGATACAGAGGCGGGACGGTCTTTTATATGCAAACAAGAATCCGGTTATACTAATGCTTCCAAGATTCATGGTAAGCCATCCTTAGGTAAGAGGACTCTTTTTTTCTTTCCTAGTTCATCCTCAACTTTTTTGGTAAATACGGTAAGTAACCAGGTCCCCACTGTGTTGGCCAATTGCCCAGGCCGAGAGGAATAATAAAACCTTTCAGATCTTTAAGACACAGGTGGTTACAGCTTGGAAGAAAAAGCCTTCAGGCTCAACTCCCACGGTGCTAGGGAACAAGGTCGTCTTCCATATTTACATTTCAAAGAGAGGAATCCAGTTCCCTTAAGAACGTTCCTGGGTCCTAATGTTGGCAGGAGGCTTATTAATCTTTGGGGTTTTGTTTGTTTGTTTTGGGGTATTTTATGTGTTTTGAGTTTTGTTTTTATTCTGTTTTTGTTTTATTTTGGGGTACTGGGAATTGAACCCCGAGCCTACACACTGAGCTACATCCTCAGCCTTATTTTATTTTTTTTCATTTTAAGATAAAGTTTCACCAAGTTGTCAGGGTGGGTTTGAACTTGGCACCCACTGTCTCAGCCTCCCAGAGCACTAGGGTGACAGGCCTGAGCCACCAAGCCTGGATGGTCTTTGAAAAGACTGACAGATTGTAGCAGGTACAGAATTGGAATGTGGAATTAACCACAGGCATACACTGGGGCATGAAAGAAACTTGAAGATGTTATGCTATGGGAACCATTCTGGTGTTCCTAGAAGTCTGGAAAGCTGAGGCAGGACAATTGCCAAGTTCATACCCACACTGAGTGACTTGGCAACCGAGCAAGACGCTTTTTCATGAAAAGGGCCAGGGCTGGGCCCTATGGTACAGGCTTATAATCCGTGCATTCTGAGAGGCTAAGGCAGGAAGACTCTGAATTCAAGCCCAGTCTGGGCAATTCAGCAACAGAGGAAGGACTTGTCTCAAAATCAAAACAGAAAAGAACAAAACAAGCCAAAACAAACAGAAAAAGGGAGGGGACTGGACATGTAGCCTAGGGCAAAGGCTCTAAATTCAATCCCCGGTACTGAAAAAAAAAAAAGAATATTATGCTAAGTGAAGGAAGCCAGACACAAAAACGTCGTTGTCTCACTGAAAGGAAAGATCTAGAACAGGCAAATTTATAAAGACACAGTGTAGATTATTGCTTATTAGCAGGTGGTACTTGCTTCATGGGCACAGAACTTCTGGTTGAAGTGATAAAAAATTCTGGCAATAGTGATGTTTACAGAGCTATACAAATGTCCTTAAAATTGTGCACTAAAAGTAGCTAAAATGGTACCTTTCTCTTCTGCCCTTATTACCACAACAACAGTGGGCCTGGTGGTAGACACCTGTGACCGTTGAAGAGATTATGTCAATAGAGGTAATCAGGAACCACAGCAAGATTAGGCAATTAGGAAGCAGCCGGATTAGAGTGTGAGCGATGTGTGGGCCGGCCAATGAGGGAAGTGCACCTACCCGGATGTGGGCGGCCCAACTGGGAGCTCCAACTTTATAAAAGGAAGGGAAAGGAAGCTTGTTACAGCTTTTTCTCCTGGACGTTGGCTACGCTCAGCTGGTCTTCTCAACTAGCCCTGTCTGCCTGTGGCCCATCTTCAGTCTCCGGTGTTCGTCATTGTTCTGCAAACCACCGAGGTAAGCGGCAGACTCTCCCCTGCTGTCCTGCAGTCCCGGACGTCAGTTCTACCTCACAGCTGAGCGGCCATCAGATCCTCCAGGTCTCGCAGGTGCAGGCTGCCATCTTAGACTTACCTCTGTCCTCGGACTTGTAAGCCTTCTGAATAGATCCTTTTTGTTATAATCTCTGTAAATTCTGCCTTTTGTAAAAGCCCAAACTAATACCACACCTGTCAGTCCAACACTTACAAGGCAAAAGTATGGCAAATTGGGGACCAGCATGGAACACAGTGACGTAGTGAGACCCTGTCTCAAAATTAAATAAGGGCTGGGGATGTAGGTCAGTGAGGAGACTGTGGGTTCAATTCGCAGTACCACAAATGAATAAAAATTGTAGTTGAAAAAATAACATGCACACGTACACAATTTAAGTACATATCACAAGAAAGGGAAATTTATTCATAAACACAACGTTTCTCAAGGAAACGCTTTAAGAAACAATGCTAAAAGAGTCTAGGCAAGTAACTCAGTGGTATGATGTTTGCCTAGTGTGTACAAGGCCCTGAGTTTGATGCCGAGAGAGAGAGGAATCTCTACAATATTCTCTCTCTCTCTGATACTTGGAATTGAACTGAAGGCCTTCATCTTGAGCTATATCCTCATCCCTTTTTTATATAGTTTTTTGATTTTGACACAGCACCTCACTAAGTCACTAAATTGCCCAAGCTGAGCTCAAACATGCAATCATCCTGCCTCAGCCTTCCAGAGGGTGTGGCATTATAAGCCTACACCACCAGGCCCAGTTTCTTGTAATCATTTGCCTAATTTATAACCTCTGCTCAACCTGTTTGGCTGGGCATGGTGGCACACACCTGTGGGAGCACTGTGGGAGGCTGTCTCGCACGCCCACTCATTACCCATGATGCATACCACAGGCTAGCTCAATACTTAATAATAAAACTTCTAGCGGGGTGTGATAGCACACTCCTATAATTTCAGTGCTCTGGGAGGCTGAGGCAGGAGGATGGCAAGTTTGAACCCAGCCTGCCCAACTTAGAGACTTGGGGAGACGCTGTCTCGGCCTCACAACTGAGAAAAGGGCTGGGATGTACCTCACTGTGACAGCCCTGGCCGAAATCCCCAATACCACCACCAAAAAAAAAAAAAAAAAAAAAAAATTGAGAACATACTTGGCAACTTAGAGACTTTGTGAGCCCTCAAAGTAAGGAAGAAAAAAAATTTAAGAGTACAAGCCCCACCCAATGCTGCTGGCCTGTAATCCAGCATTCTGGGAGACTGAGGCAGGAGAATCACCAGTTCATAATTAGGAGCCCATCTGGGACAACTTAGACCCTCTTTCAAATAAAAAGGGTCTGCGGTTGCAGCCTACGGGGAAGGCCCTGCACTGTAAGCAAGCAACTTGGCTTTGTTTTCTACAGTGACGGAGAGCATTTCTTGAGTGGGCAGAGATTTTTTTTTTCTAATTATATCTTGGTCATCTTTGATCAGGAGCCAGGGAGAACAAAGCAGAGACAGATGTCATTGATAAGGGCAGCTGCTGGGCTCACCAACATGGAGTCAGTCATGGGATCAGCCCTCCCCCTGGGGTGGCTGGAACTTGGTGGCTGAGGGACAGAGAAGAGGAGATGAGTAAGGAAGTGGTGTGTCACAGGCGCCAGATCGGGAGCTTCCGTGTGCCCATTGTCCCGTACCTGTTCTCCCCCCACCTCACCACTGCCAGGAACTGTTACCAAGGCTGGGATCCAACAGCTTTTCCATCTGCCCTAGTCCTGTTGGAGAAGAGGGTTGGTGATCCCAGCCAAGAGTGGCCTCCCACCCCATGTCCATCCACTTTTACCGAGCAGGTTCTCTGGGCCTGCCACTGGGCTATACACTGCACACCAGCGTGCTCGCCTACGCTCGGCTCCCCCACGGCCACAGGAGGCAAGCTTTAACGTTATTATTCCCATTTTACAGATGGGGAAACTGAGCCTCCAAAAGCAGAGCAACTTCCTCCAAATGGTTGGTTAGATCTTCGCAACGAAAGATTATTAGTAGTAATGATTAATAATTCGTGATTATTATTTGTGGTACTGGTGGTTGAGCCCAGGGCATTTCACACTGAGCTACATCCCCAGTGCATTTTTTTAGTTTTGATTTTGAGACAGTTTTTTTGTTGAGTTGCTCTGGTTGGGATTGAACATGCAGTTCTCCTGCCTCAGCCTTTCAAGAGTGCTGGAATCACACAGGCCTGTGCCACGTAACCTGGTTAGACATAATTATTGATAATCTGCCATATGAGGAGCCTATGCCAGGCAGATAGGCATCCAGAGGTGACTCTGATATTTTCCTGGTCCTGTAGTCACTACAGATCAAATGGGAAAGACATACGCCGAAAAACTTGTCACATGGGGTATGACCACAAAAGTCAGGGAGTGTTTAAATTTTTTAAAATCATTACTATAAAAGGGGCTGGAGGACTGGCTCAGTGGCTAAAGCACCTGCCTAGCAAGCGCTATGCAGGCACTAAATACCCGAGTTCAATTCCTCCGCACCACATAAAACTGGGCGTGGTGGCAAATACCTGTCATCCCAGCACTAGGGAGGCTGAGACAGGAGGATCACCCTGAGTCTAAGGCCAGCCTGGGCTCCATAGTGAGTTCAGGACCAGCCTGGGCTATAGAGTTGAGACCCTGTTTCAAAAAAAAAAACAACAAAAAATATATATTACTATAAAAGACACATTTGCCATTCACCACCCTAACCTACCTCCCTCGCTTCAAACACAATTTTCCCATTGTACAGTTTCCTTTTGAAGCAATTCTAGAAGTTTCTTCTTAGTTTTTATTGTGTGATGTCTTGAATGTATTCAGACTGTTGACTATCGTGGTCAGTGGGGCTTTGGAAGAGAGCCAGGAGTTGCACAGTGCCAGGTGCAGTGGGTACAGTAATGGAAGCCACACCGTGTTTTCCGAGCCTGCTTTTCCTTCTGTGTCACTGAGTAGCATCCCCTGCCGGATGTTTGTTCCCATCTCATGAACCTTCAGAGCTGCTTCAGAAAGTGGCAAGAGCAAAGAGATGAGTGTGTTTGAAACTAGAGGGAACGTTTTGAGGGTAGCGTTGGCACTACGTCTTTTACTGTTAATATTTTTTAAAATTCAAACACACATCGTATATTTTCACCTGCCCTCGGAAATGAAGAAAATAATGCTAAGACTGACGGACTCCGAGAAGCCGCCGTCCCTGGTGCTGGAGGTGAGGGAGAGGAGACCATCGGGACAAGCGATGGTGGGCCAGAAGAGGTGGAACCTGCCTGTCCCTTGGTGACCATGTCAGGGATTTAAGATTTATGCCAAAGAGCACGGGGAGCTGGAGATAAAAGAGGCAGGACAGCTCCTCACCACCCACTTTGACTCATGCTGCTAGTTCAGCTCCCTCAGGGTTTCCTGATTTCGAAGTCCGGAGCGCTGTACGGCAGCCTCTGGCTGACCCTGTGTGGAACACAAGCTCTTGTAGGATCCAAGCGTTACCAGGTGGGGTCTAAGGCGGTCTCCCCCCAAAGGAGATGGAAACTTTAACTCACCCCCACCCATGAAATAAGCTATTGACTGTCACGGAAGAGCCCTTCAGGGTGCCCCGGGGGAGGTGTGAGCAGATTTATTAGTCAGAAAGCGCCCCGCAGGAGAGAGGCATGGGGTAGTCTGGGACTGGAGTGGGGGTGACGTGGTCTTTAATGATCCAGAATGTATATTTCAATTGTGTGTGTGTAGCAATAGGGATGAATCCAGGGTTCCCATCTGTAATTAGGAAAAAACTGACAATCTCTAAGGCAGGGGAGAAACTCTAATACGCTGCTGTATAGGGAGTTCTCCATACCTGAGATTATGCGCCCTCTTTTTCATTTTTAAAACTTATTTTTGGTGGTACTTGGAATTGAACCCAAAACCTTCGCCCTGAGCTACATCCATAGCATCCTTTATTATTTTTATTTTATTTTATTTTTGAGACAAGTTCTCACTGAGTCACTAAATCGCCCAGGCTGGGCTAGAATTTACCATACTCCTGTCTCAGCCTCCCAGAGTCCTGGAATTACAGTCACGCGCCACCCCACCAAGCTAAGAGAAAAAAAAAATTTAAAAATCGATGCTACTATTGCCTTGACCAGACTCATCGTGGGCTGCGGTAGATTCCCAGGCGCAAAGCCCAGTTCTCTCCTCCCTTCTCTGCCCGCCCCGGAGCGGGGAGGGCGTGGCTCCACGGTGGCCCCGCCCCCGGGGTGGGTGGGCGGAGCGAAGCGGACGCTTTAGTGCGCGCGCGCGCACGCGCCGCGCGGCGCGGCAGCCCCAGGTACGCGGACAAGATGGCGGCGGTAGCGGTCGACAGCGCGATGGAAGTGGTGCCGGCGCTGGCGGAGGAGGCCGCGCCGGAGGGGCCGGGCCTCAGCTGCCTCGTCAGCCTGCCCGGCGAGGTGCTCGAGTACATCCTGTGCAGCGGCTCCCTGTCGGCCGCCGACATCGGCCGCGTGTCCAGCACCTGCCGGCGGCTGCGCGAGGTGTGCCAGAGCAGCGGGAAGGTGTGGAAGGAGCAGTTCCGGGTGAGGTGAGCCCGCCGCCCCGCGCCGGGATCCCCGGGGGCCGGGACCCCCAGGCCGGGGCCGCCGCCCCGCGCCGCCCGGGGGCTGACCGCACCCCCGCACCCCTTCCCGCGGCCGGCAGACAAAGGCCTCAGGCCGCCGGCCGCGGGCGCCCCGCCGTGCCCACCCTCTGGGACCCAGATGGCGCGCGGGGGCGGGGGGCTCCCCGGAGGATGGCGGCGGCGCTGCCCACTGCTGCTGATCGCTTTTGTGCCCCGCTGGGTGCTGAGTGTTGAACACCAAGCCAGGGATGCGGCGATCCAGCGGGCTAGGCGTCCTCGGGCAGCACGGATTTGGGCACCTGCCCCGACCTCCGATCTGGCCCTGTACACTCCCGGTGTGACCTTGGCGGGGGGGGGGGCGAGGGGGTGAGGCCGGGGGCGCCCCTTGCCCGTCCTGAGCCTCGTCCCCCGACTTTGAACGGTGGGGATCCTCAGACCTACTGCCTCTGATCTTAGTTGTGGACTGAGATGATGTGTGGGAAACGAGCCAACGCCGGGGGGCTGTCATTGTCACGTTATTAGGATCGTTGTTGCAACAACTGTCCTCGTTTGGAAGGTGGGGGAATGGAGACCCAGCCTTCTGGTCGCCACTCCAAGGTCACTGCGAGTGCGATCGTGCCTGGCGGAGGTTTGAACTAAGTGCATTGCCCGGGTCCTCTTCCCACCAGACCTGAAAGCCGTGGGTGGGGGGTCTCTGCTGGCTAAGGGGGTGTCTCTCTCCTCGCAGGTGGCCTTCCCTTATGAAACACTACAGCCCCACCGACTACGTCAATTGGTTGGAGGAGTATAAAGTCCGACAGAAAGCTGGGTTAGAAGCCCGGAAGATCGTAGCCTCGTTCTCAAAGAGGTTCTTTTCAGAGCACGTAAGGATCCGTGGACGTAGCTCAAAGCGGTGGCCTTTGCCGGGGAGGGGGGGGTGTGGTGTGTGTGTGTGTGTGTGTGTGTGTGCGCACGCATGTGCGTGCTTGTGTGCGCATGAGCTCATCCAGCCAGCTCTTGCTGTCTTCCCTTTTCAGTGCTCTCACAATCCCTTACTCACTTCCCTGGCTGCAAGTCATTGTGTGCTTTCCCTCCCATCCAACAAGATGAAGCCATTTGTCCCTGCCAGGGTACTTTTCTAAAGCCAGAGAGAACGGGGGTGGGAGGAGAAGGGAGGGACCTTAGTACAATGTAGAATCCAAATCTGCATTATTTCTCTACAGGTAGGTTAATTGGGATTTCTTTCTCTTGTTTTCTGTTTTTATTTTTGGCATTCTCCACATAATTTGGGGACTCGTGTATGACTCATGTATGAGCACTAAATTTCTCAGAAGGATTGTCGAAGTTAATGTGGTTCTTCTCTCTGGCTTTGCAGGTTCTACCCAGTAGTGAACTGCATTATTTGTTAAGGTAACAGGATTAAAAGCTACCTATAAATCAGAATTATTGCTGCCTCAAATAAAATCATCTTGCATTCATGGCTCCTCAGAAGTGTGTGCTTTTAAAACATACATCTGTATTCCTGAAATATATGGTTTTTTGGTCCCCCTTCCCAAAAAATGTCTCATTGTGTGAGACACTCTACCTAATTCATAACTTTTTAAAATGAAACCCTGGAAAATAGTTTCATATTCTTAATTGTTCAAACTATTAGATTTTTATTTCTGATGGGGCTGTCTACAAATAGGGCTGTTTATTTTACTATGGTTTATTGAATATAACTTGATTTTCTAAGTTTAACTACTGTAAGCAGAGTTTATATATTTGAAATGTTTTCAAGGTGTTTCAAGTTTTGAAAGGAACTTAGACCTGGCAACTTACTGAGACCCTGTCTCAAAATCAAATAAAAATGCTGGGATGTAACTCAGTGTGAAGGCCTTTGGCTCAGTCCCCAGTGCCATACATACAAAAAAATCTTGAAAACAATTTGAACTTCGGATAAATTTGAACTTACTCTCCTGTGTGGATTAAAAATCAGTGTTCCCTAAATATAATTCATTATATAAAGTTAGGCCGAGCAGAATTTGTGTTCTGCTGTGGAGACGCTGTACCCTGGTTGATTCATAATCACAAATGGTCAGTGCTGTTTTCAGTTGTTTGCACTCACAGGTCTCTTGGCACAGGCCTGTTTGATGCAGTTGGTTGTGGGGTACTAGTGTGCAGCCTCTTCTAGTCAGCTGGTATTGTGTGCTTTTTTTTCTAACAGTCTGTGCCTTTGTGTAATAATGATGGATTGTTGTGCGCCCCCCCCCCCCCAGCTCCCTCTTTCCTGTACCACTGTTTAATTAGAAGTATGTCAAGGACTTTGAACGCAGCAGGAGCATACTAGAGATGGATCTGTGGGTGGGTGATTGCTTTGGCTCAGGACCTTGTGTTCCTCTGTTCTTGCTTGCACGCGGGGTGACCCAGCGCTTCCTGGCTACTTCCAGAAGGAAAAGTGGGAGGAGTCATGGTATTTTAAACAGTGAAGACTTGAAAGTTTACTGTATTGCCACCTCCACTTTCGGAGAACATACACCCAGCAGGTTGAAGGTGTGCTGGCCACACCAGGCAGTAGGCTCTGCCACTCCAAGGTGTGTGTGGTGCAACTGTTGTGAATGGACAGAGTTCAGTGGATGCAGTCCTTGAGAGCTGCTTTTCTTAGAATTTGGAGTTGTGAACTCCAGAAACTCCAGTGCATGAAAATATACAATTTACAAGTCACAAGGAGATCTTAATAAATTACTGTTATTTCCTGCCTCTGGCCAGTAGTGCGAGGTAGTGCGGAATAGCTGCTGTCTTTGTCCTGCTGTCCCCAGGCTTGCGGGAGGGGGCAGCTGTGTCCACACTCAGAACTGAGCCCTGCTTTTGTGTGTCTTCGTCATAGGTTCCTTGTAATGGCTTCAGTGACATTGAAAACCTGGAGGGACCAGAAATTTTTTTTGAGGATGAGCTGGTGTGCATCCTAAACATGGAGGGAAGGTAAGCCGTGGCTTTTGTGGGCAATTTTTGAGTAGTCATAACCACAGAAGAAATTGCTGAAATCCATTCGTGACTGAACTCTACAAATGTTTCCACATAATTTCATCTGTTGCTATAGTTTTAAAAGTTCTGTGTACATGAGGATGGAACATCAAGTAATTATTACGAAGTCAGCTGTCTGTGTACATGGCATTTATATTAAATCAGCTGTTATAGGTAATTTAGAAATGATTTAAAGTATATGCGAGGATATGCATAGGTTATGTGCAGATACTTTGCATATTTACATAGAGGCTTGAGCATCTGCAGATTTTGGTGTCCACAGTGAGTCAGTTCCTTCAAGGATATCAAGAAACAACTTTATATATAAAGAAACCTATAGGGGCTAGAGGAATGGCACAGTGGTTACATGAATTCAATTCCCAGCGCCACATAAACTGGGTGGGGTGGTGCATGCCTGAAATCTCAGCACTTGGGAGGCTGTGAGTCCAAGGCCAGCCTGGGATACATAGTGAATTCAGGACCAGCCTGGCTGCAGAGCAAGACCCTGTCTCCAAAAAAATAAATAAATAAATAATTAAATAAACCTACAAAAATCCTTTGGGAAAGAAAAGGAATTGATGTTTAGTATTACTGTAGATCAAGTACTATTCTCTAGGCCCTTGGATCTGTTAGGAAAACTTGGGTAACAGAAATTACCACTCCTCGTTACCTTTCCACCTGCTGCTACAAAGTACATGCTTGTTATGCATTAGATCTTCTTTAAAAATAATATTTAGGTAAAGTTTGTTGCTGTTGGATCAGGCCTTTGTTTTCTCCCTCAGTCAGCGGACTGCCTTGCTTTATTACTTCCCTGATTAAGCAGCGTCCCACCTAGGCCTGGTGGTGCCTTCTTGCAACCCTACCACTCTGGAAGGCTGAGGCAGGAAGATTGGCATTTAAATACAGCCTGGACATTTTGGTGATTCAGAGATACCCTTTCTCAAAGTAAAACACTTTAAAAGGGCTTGAGATGCAGCTTGGTGCAAAGGCCCTGGGTTCACGGGGGGGTGGGGGGGAAGGATCTACTGTTTCATTACTTAGAGAATGTGTGCGTGTGTATGTGTGTGTTGCTCAAGATTGAATCCAGAGCCTTTGCACTGGACTGAATCCCCTGTACTGTTTTAAATATTAATTTTGAGGCAGGGTCTCACTAACTTGCCTCGGCTGGGCTCAAACTTGTGACCCCCACCTCCTGCCATAATGTTTTGCACCTTACATTTACCACTGTGGTGGTTAATTTTGGTTAGCCTGCGAGTGACTCCAGCCTAGTTTGCCTGCAGAAAGATTGTGTGCTCTGAAAGCTGGGGAAGCTTGGCTAGTAATGGAAAATAAGAATACTAGTTTAGCATCGTTCTTGAGGGAAATCGTGAGATATTTCACAAACAAGATGTATAATGTTTTTGTTCTGTTGAAGGGGATCGTGGAGAGGTAGCTCAGACAACTGTGGAGGCGTAAGACGTGTCACATTCTAGGCCTTGGATGAGTTCCGATGCAGGGGTCATTTTCCTGTGGCTATTTTAGTTTTTCTATAAATGAATTGAGGTATGATCTAACAGTATTGTGCAGCCGTGAAAGCTGGCTTGTCACTTTCACACACGCACGTAGGCACTTGTCGGTACTGAGGTGCAGTCGCGCAGGCGCTTCCCGGTTGCTTGGTTGCTGTCGGTGCAGGCTTTGTTCGCTCTTGTTTGTGCAGCGTCCCTGTCCTCCCTGCTGCCTCCTTTCCCGCTGCCCCCACCCACCTGCACTACTGGTAACGACCTCGGTTGGGTGTGTTCTTCTGTGCCCATAGAGCTGACACCTTTGGGCAGCGGGCAAAAGGGGTTCCGTTCGTACTTTCCTGTTTTTCTCGTCCAGTATTACCATAGGGAAATCCCTTCTAACCAGCTGGAAGAAGATGGGATTCAGGGATGGGGATGTAGCTGCGTGGTGGGGCCCTTGTTAGTGGGACGTTTTGTAGCAGATGCCGTAGTTTATGGAAGGGCCCTTGTGTTGGGGGCAGCCTCTTTTCCATTTTTGTTCTGGTGGAGAGTACTGTCTAGAGTAGCTTTATTTCTGAGCTATAGATTCTTGAGTGAGTTTTCTAAATCAGACTGTAGGATGGCATTGAAAAATGTAGAACAAGATAGTATTTTCTTGTACGCAAAGACTTAACTCCCAGAAATATTCTCCCCTAATTAACGTGCAAACCTGGTACCATTTCAGTTAGAGTGCTGATACAGTTTGGAAGGGGAGAGGTTTTTATTTTCTTAGTTTTTTTATTGTTATTTTTCAGTTGAATAATGATGTCATAAAATATGTATAGAAGTATAAGTTCACAAGAGGAGCCAGAAAAAAAGCCCTAAATATTTGTTATGAGAAATGTGTATCAGGAGATAGTAGAACATATTCTGAAGCAGTTGTAATCAGAATAATGCAGTATTTAAACAAAAATAGGTAAAATGTAAGCATCAGTAGCAAAAAACGCTTCAGAAGCGTGTCCTAGAATAAGGGGGAATTAATTAATTTATTTATAATGGTACTGGAGCTCTAACCAGGCCCTTCACACCTAGCTGCCTCCCCAGCTTTTTGATTTCGAGACTGTAGCGCAGGAGCCCGGGCTCCATCCTCCTGCCTCAGCTGCCCAGAGCGCTGGGAGTGCAAGCCGCCAAGCCAGCGAGGCCATAGGTTTAAGATGAGGAGGAAAATGCGTTGTTTACTAAGTCGTACTGCTTGTAACTGAATATTCATTTGGAAGAAAGTAAAACCTGCTTCATACACAAACCAGTCCTAAAGATTAGACCGCTGACATTTGAAGCTGTTAATAGTGAATATGCCTCACAGCTACAGGCGACATCTAAGGAGACCTTTGTAACCAGGGCTGGTGATGTGGAAGCAGCGGAAGAACACAGACATGATTTTGTGATAAAATAAACTAGTGCATGACCAGGCCAACCATAAACAAAATCAGTACAACCCTTAGGAATTTCCACAAAGACTAAAAAATGTACAAAGGGCAGAAGAACAGTATTCACAGCCAAGCGAGTCCCAAGTAGCTGACAGTCGTGTCAAAATAAAAAACCCTGTGCATTCATTGTTTGAAGGAACGTTAAATAACAGTGAAACGTTGCCCTTATTAGCGAATTGGCGAAAAGACCAAAAATGTGAAGCCAGTAAAAACAGGTATGGTTATCTTCTTTATAGAAACAAATATACATATTAGCCTGACATGCTCCTTTTGAGCCTAAAAAATAGTTTTGTTTTGTTTTTTTAATGACAGGGAACATTCCACATCTTGAGACATTTTGAAGTGCCAGTTGTCATGGAGGACCCTGACAGCAAGTGCTTGTTTGTTTCTGAAAGACATAGGAAGAGGAAGGATACTTTCTGAAAGTTCTAAAGCATCAATCCCTAAACCTTTGAAAATAATTTACATTTATGGTGTTCTGTGTGGTCTTAAAAACTATGTCCTGGACTAAAGTGCTTGAAACAAGATACTGTACCTAAGAAAACTGACCTAGAATGAGGAATATTGGTCTGTAGTTTAAGCCAGGCTCAGTGGTGCATGCTTCATAATCAGTGCTCTGGGAAACTGAGGCAGAAGGATCCCAAGTTTGAGCTCAGCCTGGACAACTTAGTGACTTAACAAGATTGACTCTCTCTCTCTCTTTCTTTCTCTCTCTCTCAAGAAAAAAAAGACTGGGGATATAGCTCAGTGAAGGCTCTGGATTTAGTCTCTAGCTGTGTGAGAGAGACAAAGTTTAGTAAGATTAAAGACAGAAAAGTAAAATGATGAAGTCACTTCTAAGGAAAAGAAAATCAAAATACATCCTTAGACTTTTCAGCAGCAGTGCTTTATACCAAAGGAAAATACTCAGAGAACAAAGGAAAATGTCAAGCAAAGCTATTTTATATCCAGCCAAACTGACTTGTGAATATAAAGGCTGCAGACAAACTTACCAACTTGCAAGAACTCACGAGACTTGGTGAGTTTCAGACTTAAGAAAACAAAAACCCAGATAGACTGACGGAAAACTGGTGGTGAGCATCGAGTATCTGTGTGTGTGCGGAATTGAACCCAGATGAGGGCGTTACCGAGGAAAGTGTCACATGGGGAGAGCATGAGCCCTGGTGTTGTCGATGGCTGAGCTGTGACCATGGGGGAGAACAGGTGCAATGTGTTCAACTCTGTTATTCCTAGAAGGGATGAGAATGTTGGCTTTGCTCTGGGGCTGGTGAGTGTGAGAGATGTGCGATAAAGCAAGTGTGTGCTTGTGCAATTTGTCATCTCTGGTATTCTAAAGATGCAGAATTTTGGAATAAAAAATACACATATAGAAGGTCAAAGCCATTCACTTCTGAATCAGAGATGTCAGTATGATGAGCCGGCAGGGTGACACATCCAAAATCCCAGCACTCGGGAGGCTGAGGCAGGAGGATCACCCTAAATTTCAGGGCAGCCTGGGCTACAGAGTAAGACCTTAAAAGAGATGTCAGTGTGAATTCCTGAGATAGCTTATATTTAAATGCATTTAGATGTATGAAGGTCCACGTGTACACGTAGGCACTAGACTTCCTAGCTTTCTTCGCTGAAAGGCCTAGAAATCATAACTAGCGCCGTAGAAGTGGTCATCCCTGGTCTTCACGTTGTATTCTTTCGATGCTGTTTTTCACAAAAAGAAGCCAGGCCTTTTAGAGAAATGGATATTTTTTTATTTGGGATTGGGGAAGGTAAAAGAAGAGCCTCCCGCACCTGAGACGTAGGGCGCAGCCAGGGCTTCGGGGCCCAGTGTCCAGGGCCGGCAGGGAAAGGCTTCCTCAGCCAGAAGCGGCTGCTGTGTGCTTCTGCATACGGAGTGCAGCGGACTGAAACACGTCAGGTACGTTTAGGTCCACGAGTTCATAAAAGCTAAAAACAGAAGTTAGTTGCTCCCCTTTGGAAGATAATGAAAAATCATTATTTTGGAAAATTACCAGTGAATAGGAATAATCTGAGCACTTACCTGTCTGTCCTGTGTGCTGTACCTCTGGGGCCCAAATAGCAAGTGAGGGACAGTGTATGGCTTGGGTTTTTATTTAATGGATGTATCCCAACAGACAGGAAGGGGTGGGGCAGTAGAGTGTCACGACTTGGTGACCTCGGGGCCTTGAGAAGCAGCGGCTGCTCACATCACAGATGAGACCCCGGCCCCACCAGCCCCTAAGTAAAGAATGCGCCGTCTCCTGGGAACCGTCCTGCCAGGTGGTGGGCGTCAGACTCTTAAGCAAGCCTCTGCTTGGCCACACAAGAAGAACATATGGAGTAAAAAAATACACATACAGAAGAAGGTTGCATCATGTCCTGTGGCCAAGGGAGCCCATTCCTGATGAGGAAAGCCTTGTGTCAAGCTGCCCAGGCCCTCAACAAGTACCGTACAGGGGACCGTGGGCCCTGCGGGTGAAGGGATGCAAAGTCTCAAAACAGACTGGAACGTTTGGTTATTTGGCCATGCACATCAGGTGTTTGTGGTATGGAGAAGCTGGGCCGGTACTGGCCCCACGTGTGGCCTGGGGTTATGTGAGGGGAATGGGAAGGCCCGTGGGGGAGCCTGCAGGGTGTCTGCTGAGTTCAATTCCTTGGCTTGGCGAGTGCACACAGTGTTTGCCTTCCCTTGAGTCATTAAGCCTCTCGTTCGTTTGCCAGTATTTTTCTAGTGGCGTATTTCTAGTGCTCAAAGGTTAAAGCGCGGGCAAGAGCCTGTTGCCCTCACTGACGTCCGTGAGTTGGGGCGGCCCTGGTCCTTCGGGACAACAGCAGAGAGGTTAATAGCCCTTTCTCTCTCCCCCCACTCGCAGTCCCGGTGTGTACTTGGGACCTGGTGGCGGCGTTCACTCAGAGGCGTGCATGGTGCCACTGCTGTGTGCCAGACTCTGCCCTTGGTGCTGCCCCAGTGAGCCACACCCCCAAGAGGAGTGCGTGGTACAGTGGACCCAGAAGAAGAGAAAGATGCTTAATATGTTAGGAAATGGAAAATACTCTTGAGAAATAGCAGTCAGGGAGGAAAGCAGCGGGGTAGTAAGGGGTTGCTGCTTTCCAGAGGCAGGGAGAGGCCTCGCGCAAGGGGCTTCTGCGTCAGACCGCGGAGTTGGTGAGGACGGGCTGCAGGGGACAGGGAGGACATGTTCCTGCCTGAGGGCGGGGCGGGGCAGAGTGAACGACCAGGCGCCCAAGCACCAGGGTAAAGGAGGAGCAGCAGCTGATGTGGCCAGGTGGTTGAACTGAGTGGTGGCAGGAGTGGAGGTCAGGAGGAATCCCAAGGGACCTTAAGGCCCTTTAGGAGTTAGTTGGTGTTTTACTTTAAGCAGAGCAAACTGGGAAGTCTGTGCGGGGCAGACTTTGATGCTGCTGCTGAACATTTTAATTGGAGTGTGTAATGAGGCTGGAATGTCGAGGACAAGGCTTGGGGCAGGAAGCCGGCCAGGATAGGGTGCTGGCATGCCCGGGGAAGATGGCGGTGTCTGTGGGTGAGGGAGGGCTTTTCCTGCTGTGTGCACGTGAGGAGAGCCGGTAGCGTTAGGAGTAGTTGCAGACAGTGCAGGCCCCCTGCACTGGTGGGGCTGGGTGGGAGGAGGGTGCTGCCCGCTCTCCAGAAAGGGTGTGGAGTAGGGTGGGGTGTGCAGCCCTGAGGTCTGGGAAAACTGTTCTGAAAAGGGAAGTAGGTTGTCCATGAATATTTGGAACTTGGCATCTAGGGGACCTCACTGGGGCCATGAGTGTGGAAGGCAGCAGCACAGCTGAGCTCTGAGCACCCTGAGGCAGTGCTGGGCACCAGCCAGCATAGAGGGCAGATACCCTTTACCCGCCTCCCGAGTCCACCAGGCTCAACTCATTTCTCAGGATTTTCCTTTAATCCCTTTTACTAAAAATGCAGCAAGGCCATCTGATGCCACCCAGCAAATTGTGTCATAGGCTTCAACACAACTGATGTAGCATTGGATGGTGGTTACCAGACTGGAGCTGTGCTGGTCTGCGTGCGTGCGTGTGTGCATGTGCACATACATGTTGTTCTGGGAATGGAACCCAGGGCCTTCATGCTGTGCTACTTCTGCCTGTTTCTGGTTTTGATTTTTGAGACATGGTCTCTTGAAGTTGCTAGTCTGGGATCAAATCTGCAGTCCTCCTGCCTCAGCCTCACAGAGCACTGCTATTGCAGACCTGTGCCACCAGGCCCCGCCAGTTCTGTTTTTTCTTGTTGAAATAGGTACATGTAATTTCTATGAATTACTCAGGTAATTCACGTTGACTTGCTTGTTGGGTTTTTTGTTTTCCAGAAAAGCTTTGACTTGGAAATACTATGCAAAAAAAATTCTGTACTACCTACGGCAACAGAAAATCTTGAATAATCTTAAGGCTTTTCTCCAGCAGCCAGATGACTATGAATCCTACCTGGAAGGTGAGTCTGTCCCCTACTTGGGGCCACCGGTCCTTTGATGTGTGGCTGCTTAAAGAGCCAGGGAATGTCCTTGGTCGTCTGGTCTGAGAGGGAGATTCAGAGCTAAGATTTTGTTAACATCTTCACTTGGGTGCTGCAGAGGCATAGTGTTCTGAGATGCATCTTGTTTCTGAGTGGGGAGAGAGGCTAGTGGCATGGAGTCCGTGTTCTCAGCTTTAAAGTTGTTTCCAAGTCAAAAATAAATATATCCAGTTTTATCTCAGTGTAACCTTGAGCAGATCCTCCACCTCTGGCTGGAGCTTAATGAGGACAGAATGTTCTTGTGTGTGCGCTTGGGTCCATGATGAGAAGTGCCAGGAAGAGCTGATAGGCAGGCTTGGGGTGACTGTTCTCCCGGAGTGGAACAGGCAGGAACAAAATGTGACTTCAAAAATTTTAAAACTATTTTAATTCCTAGAATGTTATACAAACACTCCCATAAATTGTGGTTATGAAATCCATGTTCCCATCCCTCTCTGCTTCTGGGTGATCTGCCCATTTGTGCTGATGTTTTCCCTCTTCCCAGCGTTCTTACGGCCCTGTCCCTGTTCGGCTGGCGTTCCCGTGCCAGCAGTGGCTTTCTAAGGAGCTCCAGCACTCCTGTCCTCCTTCCACAGGCCGTGTGCCCGCGTTGCTGCACCCCAGCAGCCACACTGTCTGTGGGAGAGCCTTGTTCTGGAAGCTCACTTGCTCTTTGAGCTCCCTGCATGCTTCCCGGGCCTCCACCACGCAGTCCTCCCTCCAGCCCCGAGACTTCCCCTCTGCCCTAGCCAGGCCGGTGTCCTGATGGCACCTGAACATGGCTTCCTTTCTCACGCGTGACCTCCTCTTCCTTGTGACTTGCTCCCGCAAGTCCCGCTCACCCACAGGCTCAGCTCAGGCCGTACTACCCGTCCGGCTGGCTCCGTCAGCCTTTGTTGCGAATGGACCTTTTTGCCTCTGTAATTACTCAGGTGTAATCAGACAGCGTTAGGAGTAGGGGGTCAGGTGGTGGGGCTGGGACTTCTTGCTTATTGATTGTTTCAGGAAGCTTTTTGTGTACCAGGTCCTTACAATCACAGTATACCCCAAAGTCTGTAGTCTGGATGCTTGTTAATTGTATGAAGTCTAATATTGTTCAGAAGTAGTGAAAAATCACTTGTATTTGATTAAAATATTCTTCTTGCTTGGAATCACATCCTGGAGTTGAGAATCATCCCATTTTTCTCTAGTGTCACAGTTAAGAACACTGCACCAATTTTTGTTTTCTGTAGATTATATAAAAGCAAGTACTGTTTTTTTTTTAAATATAAAATCGAAACTTTTACATAACTCATGCTGTAGACCCTGGAAGCCATTGATGGGTGTGACGTAGTAGTTGTGTGGAGGGATTCTGGGTGTAGGGTTTTGGTCCTTGAATAATTCTGATGCCATTGAAGAAGCCTAGGGACCTCCACTTGCAGATAAGGTCAGTCCAGACTTCCTACCCTGCACACTGGAAACGGGGAGCCGGGGAGCTACACCCTGGCTGGTCGCCATGTGCAAGTCTGGGATCTGTGTCTCTTGACTTATGTTCAACTGCTTTCGGCTTCTTGAAGTGTCGGTTGGGAAATCTGGAATGAGAGCTGGTCTGAGATCTCTTGAATTGAAGTTAACGCGAATGTTTCCCAGGTGAAATTGCCCAAGTGATAGTAGTAGCCAACCCACTCTGGGGTTGAAGATTCTCTGAGGCTGTGAAGACTGGGAGGTGTGGTGGTGGTGGTGGTATGGTGATTGTGGTGGCTTGTGGTACTGGGGACTGAGCCTACGGCCTTCCCATGAAACTGCATCCCCAGCCCATTTTTATTTTTTACTTAGAGACGGGATCGCGTTAAGTCACTCAGTTACCCAGGCTGGGCTTGGGAAGACAAGTGGTTTTTTAAGAGATAGTATCGATGGTATGCTCTGCACAACTTTTAGCCACAGGTTCTTTCAGTGTAAATTTTCCTAATTTGAAGGAAAAGTTGTCTCCAGAGTCCATCTGCTGTTCATCCTGGAGAGAAATAATTTGTTGGACTGGCCTACTGTCCTTTAAATAAAGAAACTGTCTTACGCCATTAAGTTTTCAGCGGTGTTGGAGTTTGAGCCTGTAAGAGTTATAGAGAGAAGAGTAATTAGAAAAGATCTGTCTCTTCTTGTAATAAGATATGGAAAATATCATGGTTGTTAGTCTGTGGCTTCTGAGAGTTTGACTTATTGTAAATTGTGGAGTTTAAGCACCTTTATTGTAAAAATTCCTGTTGATTCTTCCCAGTGAGTTAGCTGTGAGGCCTGGCACCCAGGGTAGAAAATTTACCTGGTAGGTAGCCAGGGCGTCACGTCAGATTGCAGCTAGGAAGACTAGTGCAGTGAGGAGAACTTAACGAGTCTCGTCTGTCGCCAGGTGCTGTCTACATTGACCAGTATTGCAACCCTCTCTCCAACATCAGCCTCAAGGACATCCAGGCACAGATTGGCAGCATCGTGGAGCTAGTTTGCAAAACCCTCCGGGGCATCAATAGTCGCCACCCCAGCTTGGCCTTCAAGGCAGGTGTGGAATTGCTTTGGATCCAGCTCTGCCTACACAAGCAAACCAGAGAAGTTGGCTGATTTGGGAGTTGAGCAAAGCTGTCCCATTATTAGACTAGAACGATACGTGACAAACGAGACTCTGGACACTCTCCTCCGCTCCCTAGAATGACAGCGATCCATTCTCGAGCCTTGTCGCTCTGCACGTTAAGGTTTGTCTTGGGTGCCGGTCATGACCTTGTTTGTGCTTGTGTCCCAGAGGACGTTTCTGTGTTTCAGGCGAATCTCCCATGATAATGGAAATAGAACTCCAGAGCCAGGTGCTGGATGCCATGAACTATGTCCTTTATGACCACCTGAAGTTCAAGGGCAACCGGATGGACTACTACAGCGCCCTCAACCTGTACATGCACCAGGTGGGTACAGGTGTACTGCAGTGCCCTCAATCTGTACACACACCAGGTGGGTACAGGTGATGCTGGGAAAAAGTAACAGCTGGCCCTCCACACCCATGGAGAGGGCTGCATCCGTGTGCTCAAGGAGCCACACAGCAGAAGTATTTCTAAAAATTAACTATCTGAATTGAAAATGTACAATTTTTTTGTCATTATTACCTAAATAAGCTGGGCATGGTGGCGCATGCCTGTAATCCCAGCACTCAGGAGGCAGAGGCAGGAGGATGGCCGTGAGTCCAAGACCAGCCTGGGCTCCGTAGTGAGTTCAGGACCAGCCTGGGCTGCATAGTGAGACTCTGCCTCCAAAAAAAAAAAAAGAAAAGAAAGCAAAAAAAAAAAAAAGACTCATAATTGCCTGAATAATGCAACAACTGTTTTACACAGCCCTTGTTTAGTATATAATATATAATATTTGGTAGAGAAGTAACCCAGAGACGATTTAAAGTGCGTGGGTGGATGTGTGGGAGCCATGTATAAAGACTACTCCGTTTTGTGCAGGGGATTTGAACATCTGCATCGCGGAAACCTGTGTGTGTGTGTGTGCACGCGCGCGCACACAGGCTTTAAGCTCGTTCCTGACTGTTCATTTCATGGGAGCAAGCACTGTGTCGTTTCGATTTCTGCATGCCCAGTGAAACCCAGTTTTCCCATTGCTGCCAGGATATTTCCTGGTTCATCACGGAATGTGTTTTGTCTGCAAACCCGTGAGATGAACCTGTTACTATCCACGTAGTCCTTCCACCGGCTCAGCTGGCTGGTCTGTGCCGGGTGAGGCCTTCCCTGTGACCTAACTGGGCCTTGCGCTGGCCTCGGGCAAGGCTGGCGAGACCTGCGTCTTGCTGCTGAGGTTACACAGTCCTCCGTGCGCACTGTTTGCTCTCTGATCAGCTTCGTATTCATACCGATTCTTCTGCCGTCTGGTGCTTTCGTTTTGTCGGATCGCATACATGTTGAGCAGCGTTTTCCTGTGAAGGGCTGGTTAGTAACGTGCCGCGGCTTATGGGGCACAGGATCTCTGACTTTAGTTCCTGGAGCCGTTCTTTACATTTTGAGGGAATCCGGCAGTACAGAAACGGAGGTGCGCAGTTCTGACGTAACTGTATATATGGACATTAAAGTTTGCATTTCATGTTATCTTCTGGTGTCACAAATCATCTTTGAGTTAGTGTTTCAGTATTAAAGATAGAACCCAGGGCCTCACGCTGAGCTAAATCTCCAGTCCATTTTTTTTTGTCCAGGCTGGGCTTTTGAACCTCACCTCCCTGAATTGTTTTTCAAACATGAAAAAATTTGAAAGCTCTTCTTACGCCACCAGTGCTGGGTTCGGCCTGTGGTCTATAGTTTACTGGCCCCTTGTATGAACTGCTTAAGCCTCAGAAGCTAGGATCGGGCTTGATACCCAACAGGAACCTAATAAGAACATTGACTGAATGCTTTGAAATGTGTGGTTTCTCTCTGAACCAAAAGTGGTTTTCTCCGGCAGGTGTTGATCCGCAGAACAGGAATCCCCATCAGCATGTCTCTGCTCTATCTGACAATCGCTCGGCAGCTGGGCGTCCCGCTGGAGCCCGTCAACTTCCCAAGTCACTTCTTACTGAGGTGGTGCCAAGGAGCGGAAGGGTAAGCCACCCCTGCCACGCGGTGCTTGGTGCTGAGCAGATGCTGTGCTCCCAGAGTTACATCAGGTGTAATCAGACAGCGTTAGGAGTAGGGGGTCAGGTGGTGGGGCTGGGGCTTCTTATTAATTGTTTCAGTGTCCATATTCTTAATCTGGTATGGTGGTTTTGTAGGTTTTTGTGTTTTGTTTTGTTTTTAGGTAAGTAAGGCCCGCTCTGTAGTTTGGGCTGGTCCTGAACTCAATTTGTAGTCCAGGCCAGCCCTGAACTCATAGCAGTCTTCCTGCCTCAGTCCCCTGAACGCTGGGATTATAGGTGGCCACCGCCATGCTCAGTTTACGTGATACTGGGGAATCAAACCCAGACCTTGTGTTTGTTAGGCCAGTGCCTAACTGCTGTGCTGTTCTTTGGGCCCCTCTGGTGTGATCTTGGGCTTAGCTGCCGAGGATGCCACGCTCAGGGGAGACCAAGGGAAGGCAACCCTGGATCTTCCTGCACCTCTTAGACCTGTGTGTGAATCTTCAAACGTGTCCAAGTTTAATTTGGAAAAAATGAAATGTCAGGGTCTTGTTCTCAAGGCCCTTTGGTTCCCAAGTGGATCAGATAGAAGAATTCTTAAAGAAATTGCTTGCTTTCTCTTCTTCCATAAAATCTTTAGGTGCACGGAGCTTAACGGCAGCCCAGGGTGGGGGCAGTCTCCCTGAGGCTGCCTTGGTGGTGGGTGCCAGTTTCAGAGGCCTGGCTGCAGAGCTCCATTGTGTTGTGTTGTTTTCTCCTTTCAGTGTAGTGTCTCGTCAGGCATATCCTCCATTTCACTTATTCTAGCTTTTCTGAAAGAAGCAGTTGATCAGGTAGGCAGAAACACCCCTTTATCAAGTCTGAGATTTAGCAGAGCAAGGAAATAGCTCTTGGCCTAGGTCCCCTCCTGCTTTCTCCCAGTACACCGTGCTGCCCTTGGCTGTGCTGCGACCTGGAGATAGAACATGCCTGAGCTGTGAAATCCAGCGGGGTTCGACTGCAGCTCCTGGGAGCCTGTTTCTTCTTCCCTAAATGGGGTCAGTGTTTTCCAGCAGGCGGCTTGGAGGATCGGAGGCCACCCATGCCTCACTCCCTCATCCAGCCTCTGACGTTGTGTAGGAAAACAGGTGCGGCTGATCTGTGTGCCCCGGCCTAGTTGGAGAGGAGGGATGGTGTGTAGCTGGCGCCCTGTGTGCTACCCCCTTCTTTCTCCCTCTGCAGAAGGAACCAGAGTACTTCCTTCCATACAGATTTGCTAGCTCGTTACCTGTGTGTGTTTTCCTAAGTCAGTCTATGGCTTTCCTTGTTTTCCAGAGATGTATTTCTAAAAATGTACTGGATGGCTTATTTGTATATAATACACACTTTCTATTTTAAATGAGAGAAAAGTAATTTTTCAGCTCTTTTACTTACTCCAAATTTGTCAGCCAATCTCATTTCTAAAATATTCCTAAAAATCATTTAACAAGGGGCTGGAGGAATAAACAAGTCAAGTGCTAAGTACCTGGGTTCGGTTTCCCAGCACCACATAAGCTGGGCGTGGTGGCACACACCTGTAATTCTAGCACTCGGGAGGCTGAGGCAGGAGGATTGCCCTGAGTCCAAGGCCAGCCTGAGCTGCAGAACAATACCCTGTCTCAAAAAATAAAAATAAAAAAATTCAAAATTTTCTGTATATTAAATTATTTTTCTCCCTGGGCTATAAGAACATAATGTATAACATAATGCAAATGGCCACACAGTAGTTTGCTTTCCCAGGTAGCCTGTAGTCCCAAATATTTAAGAGGCTGAGGCAGGGGGATCACTTAAGCTCAGAAGTTTGAGACCAGACTGGACAACATAAAAAGACCCTATCCAAAAAAAAAAAAAAAAATACCCCCATGCAGGTGGCCTTAGACTCCTTTCCCCACCTACTTCTGGTCTCCTGTTTCTGAAAGAGCTAAATTGTCTCAAATACTGTAACTTTAGAATTAGCCCTGGTACCTGGTAGGGTGAGACCCTGGTTGAGTTTCTCAAACTCTAGTTGGCTATCCTTAGCTTTTGCTCTTCTGTACAGATTGAGGCTCACTCTCGCAGACTCCCTGAAGAGCTTGCATGTATGTTGGTTCGTGCGTGGGTTTCTAGGTTCCTGCAGGGGCGGGACGGTTGCATGTTTCGCCATTGCGTCCCGGTGTCTGTGCGCACCGTCCCCTCCGTCTTTGCAGGTCTTCATTAGTGTGCTGGAGGAGGAGTTAGCGTCCTCTTCATCGAGCTACTGTCTTTTGGGGGTTTTTCCTAGGTACCTTTAGGTTCTTGTGTTATTCTAAGTGGTAATTTTAACACTTTTTTAAAACATGGATGGTGGGGCTGAAGGAATGGCACAGTGATTAAAGTGCTTGCCTTGTGAGCATGAGGTCCTGAGTTCAGTTCCCCAGCACCACATAAAGCCAGGAGTGGTGGCACACACCTATAATCCCAGCACTCGGGAGGCTGAGGCAGGAGGATTTCCCTGAGTCCAAGGCCAGCTTGGGCTTCATAGAGAATTCAGGACCAGATGGGCTACAGGGTGAGATCCTGTCTCAAAAAAAAAAAAAAAAAAAACTAAATAAAATATGGATGGTATATAGGGATGCAGCTGATGTTTAGGTTTGGGGTGTAGATCTTCCATCCAGTACTTTGCTGAATAAATTGTTAGTGTAAATAATTGTCAACTCTTGGGTTTTCAGTGTTGATAATCCTGAGTCTGTGTAGTGACAGTTTTGTCTGTCTGTTCAGCCTTTTGGACTTGTTTCTTTCTCTTAGCCTACTCTGGCCACTGCTGGCCTTTCTCTAGTTTTGTACAAAGCTGAAGGAACAGTGGTAGCAGGCACCGTCCTTGCCCTGCATGATGTGACGTCGGCAGAATGGTTTTAAGATTCGCCATCGAGTCTAATGTTGGCCCAGTATCTTCCATGAGGGTTATCTGTGCTGCCTTCCAGATGTCAACATTTGCTAAGTTTCATTAATCCCTAGGTATCAGATTTTCCTGCACAGTCCCTTCTGTCTACTCATGTGGTCATGTAGTTGATCTCCTATGGCATATATGTTCAGGAAGAGTGTGGCTGTTGTTCCTCGGTGCTGGCGTTGAAACCCACAAGCACATGCTATACCACGAAGCTATACACCCCAGGCTAGAAATAGGTTTTTTAATGTTTATCCTAATATTATTCTAATACCTCTCATTTATTTATTTTTTTGAGACAGGGTCTTGTTCTGTAACCCAGGCTGGCCTTGGACCCATGGCAATCCTGTCTTGGCCTCCCATGTGCTGGGATTACAGACATGTGCCGCCATTCCTGGCTTATGTGGTGATGGGGAATTGAACCCGGGTACTTAGCATTTGACTTAGTGCTTGCTAGGCAAGCACTTTAACTGCTGAGCTATTCCTCCAGTCCTTAATTTTGGTTTTAAAATACATTGCCGCATTTGATTTTTGCATACTGTAGCTGATTTTTTGTATTTCTGTTAATAAGTGTCTTGGCTTACACATTTTTTTATGCTAGTCCTTAGGAGTTTATAACTTTTAAAGAGTCAAAGAGTTCCTTGTTTAAGTCTTATGTCTTTCCTAAAGTGGATATAAATGTGACTCAAGAAATAGTAGGCGTTAGCAGCCGAAGAAAATCTATTGTGATTTACAATGGACACAGGATCAAGATGAAACAGTTACTTTAAAAAAAGCAACCGTCTCCAAGATAAAGAGCCCCTTAGTCCTCCTTGAGCCCTCAGAAGGAACACAGTTGGCATTGTAGCTTGTCATGTGACTGTTGCTCACCACCCTTATGCCTTAGCCCCAGTATAGGAGCGTAAGGGTCCCGGAGGTCATGTGACGAAGCCCAAGTGCTTGGCTTGTCGGTGTGGTGCCAGGTGTCCAGCCTAAGGCCGTGGGCAGCAGGTAGGGCCGAATCTGCTGTGGTAAGGTGCCGTGACTTTTGTTAGGGACTTGGGGGTCCTGGAACCCCAGAAGTTAACTGCTGCCCATCTTCAGAGTGAAGAGATTGCCTCGGCCAGTTCTTAAAGCTGCTTCCAGCAGAACCCTGACTGATGTCTGTGGCTGGGAGCCTCAGGATGGTCTTCATGAGAGCCTCAGCGCTGTTACTCCCGTACTAGGGAACTGCAGTCTTTACCCAGCTGAGGCTTGTGCACAGGGTCAGCTTTAAACTGTGGGTAAGGCTTTGGTATATTCAGTAGAAATGGTACTTTTGGAACCTTCAGCCTGTGACTTGAGCTGCTATTAAAGGTACTTAAAATATTGAAATGATTCAACGCTCTCCTGGGGTGTGGCTTTTCGGGTAGGGCGACCCTGGACATCTTTGACTACGTCTACATTGATGCTTTTGGGAAGGGGAAGCAGCTGACGGTGAAAGAATGTGAGTACTTGATCGGCCAACACGTGACGGCGGCGCTGTACGGGGTAGTCAACGTCAAGAAGGTGCTGCAGCGGATGGTGGGGAACTTGCTGAGCCTGGGAAAGCGGTAAGCCTCCTTGTTGCTCTGCAGAGCTGCGTTTGTCTCCACAGGGTGTTTAACGACCTTACTCGTGGTACAGCAGGTAGCACATGAGTGTCCTCAGGTGTCCACCCACCATGGGAAACAGCTGGTTCTTGTGACGTAACGCTGTTGAAATCTTTATGGTGGACTCAGACAAGTTCTGTTCATGTGTTAATACTGAAAACACTCCTCTGTGCCACAAGTATTGCACATGGCAAATTCTAATTTTCAGAGGTGGAATGTTGCCATGTCCGTGTACTTTGTGATTTTTTAATAGATGCATTTCTGTCACTTAGATGACAGCGCCAGTACAAGGATGAATCTGTTTTTTATCTGACTTGAAGGAAATTTGTCCTGGCAAAATAAAGTAGTAGGTTGTAACAATAATAGCCTGTACCTGAAAACCAGCTTTTTTTTTTTTTTTTTTTTTCCTTTTAACTAGGCTTCTTTTTAGGGTAGATTTAAGTTGATAGCAAACCTGGGCAGTGTGGAGAGTTCCCGTATGCCTCCGACACACCCCCAGCGGACACTCCCACTGTCAGCAGCCCTCACCAGAGCAGGCACTTGTTCCAAGTGATGAGCATGTGACGTCACCGCATGCCCCGCAGCCCAAAGTGCGCGTTAATGTCCATGCTTAGAGCTGCGCCCTCTGGGTTCAGACACATACGTAGGCATGTATATCCACCGTTGTGGTTTCATAGGGTAATTTTATTGCTCCAGAAATTCCTCAGTGCTCTGCCTAGTCAGAATCCGTTTTTAATTAGTACACTGGTAAGTGACTACTTAAAGAAGACACTTAGGATTTTAATTTAATGCGCGATTTGTATTATTGCGTGTTTTGGTAAGAGCATTACAGCTCTGTGAACAGAGGGGAGATAACAGAATCAGAAACATTTGGGCTTCATGGCACTCACTTTTAAAATCCGTATGTGGGAGAAGGGAGCGTTGCCTTGCAAGCCCACAGGGTGCGACAGGATGGTTTTCTCCACCAGGGAAGGCATCGACCAGTCCTACCAGCTCCTGAGAGACTCGTTGGATCTGTACCTGGCGATGTACCCGGACCAGGTGCAGCTTCTGCTCCTCCAGGCCAGGCTCTACTTCCATCTGGGAATATGGCCAGAGAAGGTAATTATCTTATCTTGATGCTCTTCGCTTGCCTGAGAGGACAGGCCTAGTTGACAGGCAGCTGTTTTGAGCACACATTTGTTCAAAAGTCTCAAAAGTCTCCCAGTCTTGTCCCACAAATGAAGTTTTCTCTGTCTCGTTTTATCCTAAGAGATGTTGGTCCTGCTGCTCAGAACTGCCCCATCTCATGATTAGTCCTTCAGCTCCTGGAGCCCAGAGCCTCTGCCCTGCCCCTTGTCCCCCAGCACCCAAGCCCTCATTCTGTAGAGGGAGTGAGACGGAACATTCAGCCTCTGCTGTGCTGTCTGCGGCTGAACTGGCCATGAGTAAATGCCCTGTGTGCCGTAGGAAAAACCGGGTCTCGGGGATGTTGAGGTCTGACCACTGGACTAGATGAGAACGAGGCGTGTGTTGGAAGATTGGTGAATTCTGGTTCCTTCCACTTGCGTACCCCAGCCGGAAAGGCTTCTTTCCCCAGCTTATGACCTGCAGTGAGCCCCGGAACTGGCCCTCAGCAGGCTGTGCGTGCAGTGTGTGTGCCGTGCAGGAGCCAGCAGCAGGGCCTCTCCCACCTTTGCTGTTCTCGGAGATACATCAGTGACCGTGTGATTTGTTTAGAATAACAAATAGTCTGTTTAAGGAGTTTGCTTCTGAGCCGGCCCTGGGGTGTCTCTGTAAAGTCACCCACCCAAGTTACTGGGAAGAGGTGAGCTCTTTCTGGAGAAAAGTAAAATTCTGAATAATCCTATGCTGCTTGTTTTCTGTTATCTCATTAGTTCAAAGCTTGAAAGATCTAAAGTAGGTCTAAGGCCACTTCGGGAAGTCCCAGGTTTCTGTTGCAGGATCCCCCCAGGCCCCCCCAGCCCAGCCAGGCACCGGTGTCCTGGGGGAGGACGTGGTAGGAACGGCGGCTCTTCCAGGTCCTGTTTCCATGGCCGCTTGCCCGGGACTTAGTTCTTCGTTTGTGTTTTTTATTTTATTTACTTACTCCTGATTTCTGGATGTAAGTTGCTAATCCCTGTCACTTTGTCCTTTAGCTTTGCGAAAGGATGTCGTGATCCTTTGTCATGATCACAGAGCAGGGGTTCTCTAAGTATAAATCCCAGAGTTCAGTGAGTGCTCACCTTCGGAAGTGGCGCTGTTGGTCTCATTTTGTTAAGGGACAGTCTGCAGATGCTCTGGTATCTTTACTTTCTGCCTTTGGCACATTGCCATACCACCCTCAACCCTGCCACCTGGGGATTGCCTCGGGGTCTCTAGAGTAATCATGCTTACCTGCTGCTGGGCAGGCGTCACCAAGCCAGCTCCAGAACTACCGCACAGCTTTTCCTGCCAGTGCATCTCTGCGGTGGCAGCACCAGGCTGGCCTCAGAGCAGGGAGCAGCAGCTTCTGGTGCACCCCAGACCTTCTCCCACACCAAACAGGGAATCTAGCCAGGGAAGTACCACCCTGGGACAGTAAAGGGAGGTGGGGCTCCTTGTTTAGAGGGCTCCGGGGCTGCCCGTGTCGTGTCCTCAGAGAGGGCTGCTCTGCAGAGAGGACCTAGAGGGGCCTTCCTGGTGAGGACTCCTCAGTGCAGCCAAGGGGCAATGGGGAGCAGGGGTGCCACCTGCCGGTGTGCATGTCTACACACTGGTAATGTGTGATGAGTTTGTGGGAGGCTTTGGTGTGATACGGACACAAGGGAACATTCCCAGCCTGGGAATCCAGAAGCGCTGAGAGGTTTAGGCTGCCTCCTTCCTGCTGCTGTAAGCCGTGATGACAGGACTCTGGCAGAAACAGAGAGGCCACGTAGGTCCATTTTGAAGTCACTGGCTGGACACCTCTGCCTGACTTCTTGGCATCCTTATGGAGCAAATAACGTCTTTTATTTTTGCCAGTTACAAATAATGAAACAGCCACTGAGATGTTCCTTAGCTTTCCGAGGTGTGCCTGCAGACCTGCACAGTGCCTGGCAGTGCCCAGCCACCCCTGAGCCTCACCCCATGGCCACACGGTGGCCAAGGTGAGGTAGTTTCTGAGGAAGCTGATGGAACGGCTCCATACTGCTGCCGGAGCCCCATCTTTTGACCCGTGATTATCCTTCCCTCTTTCGCTGTGTGGCGGGGAAGGGTGGCAGCTGTGCAAGGCAGATCCCTGTCCCTTTACTGGGATGAGAAACAGTGACCCTCCACATCAGTCCTGCTGGCTTTGCCTGCGGCCACCATCATCCCTGCTCCCTGGCCGGCCCACATTCTCATGCTGTCCCCAGCTGCTCGGCCCCTGGCCTCCTGCCTGCCCTCCCACACACTCCCCCTCCCATCTCCCCTTAGGCTCTGTCCTGGCCGAGGGAGCCGGTGACCTCTTTTTGCTCACATCACTCTCCTTGTTGCTTAATCCAGTATATGATTTTCTTTCCTTTGACTCTGTGGCAGCCCCCCGGCAGACCCTATTCCCTGCGCAGGGTGGCCTCTCATTCTCCCAGTGAGGCTCTGCACCGGGTGGTGACCACCCTCTCCTACCCACACCTTGGCCGGAGGTCCCCTCCCTGTCTGCCAATCTCACTTGCCACCTGTGTGCTGCAGCTCCCGGTTGGCAGGCTCCAGGGCAGCCTCTGCAGACCCCACCCTGGGTCTGGCTCGAGCTCCAGGGGAGGCAGCCCTGTGGGAATGGCCCTTCTCTGGATCTGTGCCCAGGCCCCTGCTTGGTCTCCTTCCTTTTCTCCCAAGACCCTGGGAGCCGTTTTTGTACCTTAATAAAATGCCACTGAACGTCCGTTCACGGCTTAAGGTCTCTGTGCGGCTCCCCTGTTCCGGCTCCCAGGTCCTCGGTGGCCCCATCTGCCCCTCTCCCCGTGGTGGTACCACGTCCTCTGTTGCCCCAGCCAGGTCCTCTGCACGTGCTGTGCCCCTGTCCAGGCAAATGCCCCTGCTAACTGCTCAGTTCTGTCACAGGTCCCTATGTGAGTGCCCACTGAACTTTTCACAGAGCTCCTGGAGGCCCGTCCTCCCTTCCCCTGGACTGAAAACATTGTATGAACAAGAATAAGCGTATTCCCTTATATGAAGAAAAGATAGGCGGAGGCTCCAGGAGGGTGTCCAGCAGGGGGCGGGTGAGGGGCATCCCGAGAGTGGACGCTTGGAAACAGGCCTGTGTGAGGTGAGGAGAAAGGGCTGAGTCAGAGTGGGTCGAGTGTGTTCTGACCTGGACATCACTTGTAGTCCTTGGCAAGGACTCCCAGCATAGCACAGGCTGGTGTAACCCCGTAGCCCAGGATCCTGCTGGCAGGTGGATAAATGAAATCAAGAAAGAGAGCCTGGGGGGACGGGCCCGAGATCCCCAGCAGCAGGCTGGGTAGGCCGTCCTGCTCCTGGAGGCGCTCGCTGCATGCTTGCTGTCTGGCTGCTTGGAAGCTGCAGCAGCAGAGTCAGGTGTTTGAGACTGGGACGAGCTAGTCACTTGCTGGCCCTTTTTAGAAAAAGTTGGCCAAGGCCTGGCCTGGCAGAAGAGGAGCAGTGTAAAGAAATGCGTTGTGGACAATGAGGCCTCTCCCTGTCCAAATCTGCCCGCAAAACTATGGATACTTGGGGTTCTAGGCATGTAAAATTTGAATGGGGACAGTGTGGTACCCAGTGTCAGACCCAGGCTCCAGTATCCATGCCATTTCTGCCCTCGCTGTCCGCCCTAAGCCACGCGTCCTGGGAAGGAAGGGTGCTTGTCCTTGAATGTCTGTTCTCACAGCCCAGCACAGGCCTTCCTGTGCACACGGCTGGTTCCATGTCTGTCCTTGCTGCCGCTGTGGTAGGCAGGGGCTGCTAGGAAAGAGGGGGGATGCCTTGTGTGCACAGAGGAGCGGAGTGCCTGAGCAGTCACCGCCTGAGCTGTGTGAGGCAGCGGTTGTGCCAGCACAGTAAACCAGGGCTGTCCTTGAGCAGGGTGCTTTCAGCCACATACGGTGAATGCTATTCCTGTCCTCAAATGAAAAATACTGCAGTGAGATATGAGCAGGGACGGGCTGGCCGTCGGTTCTTGGTGCTGGGTTGGGGCCCTTGGTTATTGCCATTCTGTTCATTTTTATGTAATTTGTCAAATGCTCGTACTCTTGCCCCAGTACTGTGGTGGCTGAGACTAGGTTGGCAATCACCCAGGACCACAACTTCACTCTGTCTTCATAATCCTATGCATCGTGACCTCACTAAGCTGGAATCCTATTCTGGAAATTGGCAGTCACTTCTTGGCACAGTGTCCATGGGGAAGAAATATTAAAATTCAACCTCAGGAAATTTCGAGACCCGTCGTCTCAATCTGAAAGACGAGGCTGAATTGTGGGATAATAAGATCGTGTGTTGCATGAAACTAGCGTCCACAGCACTTGCACAGGTTAGTGGTGAGAAGTAGGTAGGGTGGAGCTGGGTCTTCATTTGGCAAATGGCAAAACAATCCGGAAGCGGAAACGGTGCGTGCGGCACACTGGGGACTGCAGTCCGGGCTGTTGTGGAGGATTCAGTAGGTTGGAAAGACAGACTTGTCAGAGACCTTCTGTGACACGCTTTGAGCATCACAGGTGCTGAGTGATCGTGCGTGCGTGCGTGCGTGCGTGTGTGTGTGTGTGTGTGGCCAGTCTGTTTCTGCCATGCCAGCCTTGGTTCTGAATGGATGTGGTGTCTCCCGCTGCCCCAGTGAGTGCCCTGTCCCACGCTGAGTTGAGATAACGGATACGTGGGGTAGCGTTCCGGAGGCTTCATAGGCAGGGCTGCCCTTGCTGAGGGTAGTAGTATCGTGAACTAAAAGAATCATCCCATTGGTGCCTCTTGGTGATCCTGTCTGATCCAGCCCTCAGGCAGTTGTGCCGAAAAGTGTTCTTTGCTCTGTAGTCCAGGCTGTATGTAGCCCAGGCTAGCCTAAGGGGTTCATTCTTGAAAAAGCAGCTTATGATCCTCTGCCCCACCCCCGCCCCGTGCCGGCTAATGCAGTTTCCTGACTGTAAAGTCAGTTGGCATTCATATGTTGCCCGGAAATGGGGGGGAGGGGGTCCTTGTAGTCCACCTGGTGCGAACAGGCTTACGGGGACAGCCCCTCAGCGCCCTTTGTCAGGTTATGTAGGTAGGTCTAAATCCTGTGCCGCAAAAAAGAAAAGGCCTAGCTGAAAATATTATCTCCTAGTCTTTCTGTCTTGTCTTGAAGGTGCTTGACATCCTACAGCACATCCAGACCCTCGACCCCGGGCAGCACGGGGCGGTGGGCTACCTGGTGCAGCACACGCTCGAGCACATCGAGCGCAAAAAGGAGGAGGTGGGCGTGGAGGTGAAGCTGCGCTCTGATGAGAAGCACAGAGACGTCTGCTACTCCATCGGGCTCATTATGAAGCATAAGAGGTGAGCGCCCGGCCCCCTGCCTCCCGCGTCCGTCCACGGCTCCGGCAGAGCCGCAGAGGCGCCGCCTGCCTGGAAGCCAGGGAGCCAGGGACCCGGTGACCTGGCCCGAAGCAGACCCGACTGGTGGAGCAGATCCTGGCGCCTGGTGAGGACCGGCAGCTCCACGGGATCTTCACCCTTTTTGCTAAGCGCCGACCCCCTTTCCTGACTAGTGGTCTCCTCACACCCTAGTGCCTGTGGGCGCTGGCCCTTGCCTGTGCAGGAACATGAGAGCCGCTCGTGAGCCAGGGATCCTTTCTCATTTCTCATTGCTCTTCACTCGTCCCTTCTGCTCCCCGTCCCTTGGAGGCTGAGTCATGGGCGGGGTTTCCCGGGCCCTAGGGCGTGCCTGCGGTCTGTTCCTGGGATGTGCCAGTGTCCCCCACCCCCGCCATCTAGGAGTGGAGCACTTATTCTCTCCGCAGGGCAGCTGTGCCCTCAGACCCTGAAGGGACACTGGGCTGCTAACGGCCCAGTCATACTTCTGGCCACCGCTTCTCCCGCGGCTGCGCGGCTCTCCAGGTTCACACACTCTGTGCTAGCCTCTAGTCGTCTTGATAGGCAGGGCCTTTTTTTTTTTCCGTTTGTTATCTTGTACACTGAAGACAAGTGGCAGAAATCTTCCCATTTTTAAGCTTTTTAAGATTCTTCTAGTGTTTTTTCTTTTTAACTTTATTTTGGAAATTTACACACACAGCAAGGAGATAAGTCTGGTGAAGCAGGCAGTGTCTCCACCATCCGGCGTCAGCAGTTACGTAACAGGGACGGTCGTCACTGCACCCGCCCTGGAGAAGCTCACGCAGATGCCAGCTCTCAGCTGTCACATTGTCTGTAGTTACTTTAGTATGCCCCTCTGAAAGGTAAGGGCCCTGGCTCGCTCCAGCGTATCTGTCACCCTGTTCTGAAAATAATAAACAGTCCTTTAACGTCATCCAGTAGCCAGTTGAAAGGTTGTTTTCTCAGGTAGAGATGTGTTCTGTTTAAATCAAGGTCTTCTATTCACTTAACCTTTCTTTATTTTTTTTTTCTTTTCTCTGTGGTACTAGGGATGGTGGTACATGCTAGGCAAGTGCTCTGCCACTGAGCTACATTCTCAGCCTTTTTTTGTTTTTGTTTTTGAGAGAGGCTCTTACTAAGTTGCCCAGGTTGACCTTGTACTGTGGTCTTCCTGACTCAGCTTCCTGTGGAGTTGGGAGTTTAGGTGTGTGCAAGCACTCCCTGTTGATCTCTTGGTTGTAATACTGTCAGGTGGTTAGTCCTCTTTTATGGATTATATTTTTGTGTGATTAGGAAATCTTTCCCCCTTTCATTTCATAAAGACATTTATTTAAAGTTCTGCATTGTGCATATTGGTGTTGGGTTTACTAAGAATTAATTTTGTTGTATTATAATCAAGTTAACACCCTGATACCTTTTCTGTTTGGATGGCTGGTGTCCTGTCATTCCTTGTTGAAGTTGATTCTTTTCTGAGTGAAGTGGTAGCTTGACAATAAAAGAGTTTATAAAGAGGGGTGTGAGTATCCCCAGTGATTCTCCATGGAACAAAAGCCGGTAAATGTGTGAGCCAGAGCCCAGGTGGAACCTGACCATAGGTGCTGTGGCCCTCAACTTCTGGGACAGTCCCCAGGAACTGACTTGCCATCATCTTCTGCTTGCCAGGTATGGCTATAACTGCGTGATCTATGGCTGGGACCCCACCTGCATGATGGGCCACGAGTGGATCCGGAACATGAACGTGCACAGCTTGCCTCATGGCCACCATCAGCCGTTCTATAATGTGCTGGTGGAGGACGGCTCCTGTAGATACGCTGCCCAAGGTAAGGGGCCACTCCGTTTTGCCTTCGGGGATGCGTGGCACGCAGATGCTGCGGGCATGCCATCAGCCCCATGGCTAACCTTGTCAGGACTGCCGCTCCCTAAACAAGAGTGGACTCAGACTGGTGTGGCTGCATCCACTTGAAGGGGTTCTACGCTTGGACACACAGAGCCAGGACCCTCCTCTGACCCTGTTGACCCTCTGTGATCTCCTAGCCACTGGTCGCTCTCTGCCCATCAGGTTCTAGTCCTCCCACACTCTTGACTGGGGTCCAAGAAGCAATGGGGGAGCCTCCTGAGCCTGGCTTCCAGCTGCATGGCCCCAGCGATGCCACTGTGTGGCACTGGAGCTAGCACACAGCACGAGCACTTAGGGGCACACAGTGAACAGCTCGTTAGTGACCTTCGGTTGGTATTGGGGATGCTGCCAATCCTGACAGGGAAAAGCAGGCAGGGCCTGCAGAGGCAGGTTAGAAACTGAAGGCTGCCAGTGTGAGCTTGCCTCTCTTGGTCCCGGGTGAGTTTCACCTCTGTTCGTCGGGTTGGATGCATTATCGCATGCCTGGCTTCCACAGCCCTGACATGGATGTTACTACTACAAGGCCTCACAAACACCATTACAGTGTTCTCCTTTGTGTTAACGTCACTGGAGAGCCATCATTTTATACATGCAGAGTCTAAGGCCCAGGATGGCCTTTCCCATGCTAACTTACAGAGGGTGGGTTTGAGGCCAGGCGGGAGGGCAGAGGGCCCGCCTTATCCGTTATGCCGCATACCTTCATGTCTGGCCCGAAACGTGAGGTTTATCCAATGGTAGAAATACCAAATGTGTAAAACTCTCAGAAGTTGCAAAGGTTGGCATGGGCTGGGGATGGAGCTCTGTGGTGAATAGCTCGCCCAGCATTTGTGTTCAGTCCCCAGCACTGGGAAAACCAAAAAGGCTGGGAGGAATCCTATGGTAGTTCCTGCCATTTCGCCCGAGCGAGGGGCCTCCGTAGCAGCAGTGTCAGGTCTGCTTGCTAAGCCGGTCGTTGTGGTGGGGATGTACCCAGATCCGGTGTGCTCCCTGTGTCCCGGGAGGCTCTGGCAGTGGTGGGATTTAATTTTTGAAAAATTTCTAAGGTTTAGAAAATGGTTTCAAAATTGTCAGGTGTTTTGCTGGACTGTTTGCATCACCACTGGTCACTTGGTTCCTGTCGTATCTGCATTGTACAGGACACCCCAAGAGTTAAGACTTTCTCATCAGCGTCACAGGCTGCTGTCCCTGGGTTTGCGGTCATTGTGCAGTCCTTGTCCCAGCCTTGGATTGGTCTGAAGACGCCCAGGGCTTGGTGCTAAGTTTCTTGAAATACTTGTAGTGACTTCAAAATAGGCTTTTTGGAGGAGATACTTGGTTTCTGTTGTTGTGAATTTGTCCAGTGGAAGATTCTGGAATTCATCTCATCTAACGTCAGTAGCTGTGCAGTGTGGGCCTTATTGTCCTGGTTTTCATTTAATGTCTGGCTGTCGGTGTTACTATCTCTGAAACTGTGATGGAATTGTGAGGGACATTAGCAGGTCTAATTTGTCGTTTTGAGACCTAGAGATCCTTGAGGCGGGCAGGGAGAGTTTTGTTGGTTTTGTTGGCTTTTTGAGACAAGGTCTCAATCTGTAGCCCAGCCTGGCCTTGAACTAATGGCAGTCCACCTGTCTCAGCCTCTTGAGTGTTGGGATTGCAGGCGTTCACCACCATGCCTGGCTAGTTTGGATGTCATGCCCAAACCCAAGGCCTTGCACTTGCAGGGCTAGTGCCATAACCATGAACTGTAACCAGAACCCAGCCCCTAATACTCCCTAGACCTGAGTCTGCTCCTGGACTGTGGTGGTTTCCTTCTCCTCTCGCAAGGGCTTTGTCAGCGTGGAGACCCCAGGACTCCTTGGGGTGGAGTGTGGAGATGAGGCTCTCCTTTGCAGGGCCCCATGTGTACCAGCACGTGGTGCTTCTTGGGCTTTTCTTCCCGAGGGCTTTCCTGGGCCATCTCCTTGGCTCTTGGGACGTGGTTAACTGTATGCTGGTGGCTGTCAGCACCATGTTTCCACCCCTCGCCTCTATGCCTGCCTCTCCTTCACCTGCTAGTCAGAGGTACGGTGCTCCCGCCTCCGTCAGGTGTCTCGCTCCGTTGCTGTGGCTGCACTCTGCTCGACTCGTGGACTGTTACGCCTGTATTGGTAACCGACTCCCCATGGCGGCTGCCTCCAGACCTGCCTCCTCCACGTGCGTTTCCTGAGTCGCAGCCCCTCGCTGCCGTGGCTGGTCCCTCCGGGTTTCTTACTGGTGGTCAGGCTGCTGTGCACCCGTTCCTCAAAGTCTCCCTCAGTCCCTGCGCTCTTCCAGCAAGGTAAACATTCTTCATGCTTGCCCTGGTCTTCTCCAGCACCCCGTCCTTCTGAATCAGAGCACCTCACGCCTGCTGTCCTATGACATGAACGGGCTCCCTCCCTGGCCTCAGCTCCATAACTGCAGGGCTGACTCTGCCTGGACCATTTGGGAGGAGGCACAGCGCCCGCACTCTGACCAGGCCCCGGGAAACCCTATGTTTGTGTTGGGGAAGGGGTTGCCTCTCCAGAGAGAGATGGGGAGGCTGCAGAGAAAGGGAAAGTCTGTGACAGGAAGTACCAGGTGCGAGGGGCAAGAACGTGTCATAATGGAGACTCTTCTCTCTTTTTCTTTTTTTAAACAACTTTGGGTTAAAGTATTTTCAGACGTGTGGTCTGTTAAAATCCAATCCATTGAGTACCCATTCATCTTCCAGCAGATTCCACAGGTAATGCTTGTTTCATTGGGAGAGGAAGGTCTTGGGGTTCTCGCTTTACCATTTGAAAAACATTGCAGACAGAGTCACCCTCAGTCTTCAACCACAGACCTGAGAATCTAAGAGCAGTCCCCGTGTCACTGCAGGTACAGCGCCACACTCAGTAGACAACAATTATTCTCTAACCTTGAGTGCCCAGTCAGCATTTACGCTGTTCATTTGCCACAAGAACTTCTGTAGCTGCTTGTTGTTATAAAGTTAGGATCCAGCTAGGACTTGTGTATGGCCCTGGTTATGAGGATGACATCTTCGATGAAGTACGTTGTTGCCCAGGACAGCGTATCATTCTGCATCTTTTCTCCTCCGTCGTGACTTGGAGGAATCCAGGCCAGTTGTCCTATAAACCGTCTAACCCTCTGCACTCTTCCTTTACTTTGCATTGCCTATGACACGAAAGTTAATCCTGAGGCTTCGTTAAGAGCTGGGTAAATACTTAGCTGAGGACGCCTGGTGTCAGATGCCAAGGCGCTCCGCATCCCATTAATGGTGCTAGTTGTACAGTGTTCCCTTCTGAGTTAGCCAGAAGTCTAGGAGGTCATCCTGCGGTAGCATCCTCTGAAAACCTCTCCTCGTTTTCAAGTGATGCTACAGTTGTGTCTTGCCTGGGTCATTACACAGGAATTACAGTGTGGGAATTTCTGCTTTTTCTCTGGATTCTGTGAACAAGAGCTTTCTTCTCCTGCCCTGTCTCGCCCCCCGCCCCAGTCTCCTTCCCTACCCTCTTCCTCTCATAGATTCCTGGTTTTCATTTATTTTTATTTATAGTCATTTGGACAGCTCTCTGCCCCCACCTGCCCCTACATATTTAGCAGGAGAAGTTGAGAGGTTACATTCTTTTTTTTTTTCTTTTCAGTAGTGGGGATTAAAAGTAGGTTCTTAACTCCGATCTCTTTTCCCTGCCCTTTTTGAAACAGGATGTCACTCAGTCACCAAGGTTCCAGGGTTGGCCTTGAGCTGATAATGTTCTGCTTCAGCCTCAGAGTGCTGGAATTATAGGCATACGCCATCACAGCTATGAGGCTAATTAATATATTGGAAACACTTAATCAGGTATAGTTTTGAATGTTTCTGGGTTAAATTGTTTTGTTTTAAACTTGTTTTGATCTAGGGGCTGAGGGTGTAGATTAGCAGTTGGAGCATTTTCCTAGTAGGCACAAAAACCCTAGGTTGAATTCTCCAGGATTACACACACCTATAATCCCAGTGCTTGGGAAGCTCAGACAGGAGGATTGCTGTGACTTTGAGACCAGCCTAGGCTACATAATGAGTTCATGGCCGGCCTTAACTAAATGGCAAGACCCTGTCTCAAGGGAAAAAAAAAAAGTTATCTAATTTAAAAAAAAAATTTACTTAATTTTCAACCATTGGTTTCAGTGATCCTATTCATTTGATACAGTTAATAATACTTTTCTGAATCTTGTCCCTGTACAGAAAGCCAAAGAATTAATTGTAAACCCACAGAAGCATGGCATCTTTGTGCAGCTGTAGTCTGCTCTGCTAACAGAATTCTTCCCTGCACCTGAGGGAAAGCAGTGGCCATCTAGAGAGACTGGTCCCCACCAGGGGCCGTGTGGGGCAGGAAGCCCCATCTCTGGTCCCAGCTTGCTGCCTGCTCCTAGGTGTCATGGAAACAGGGTCACAGATGCTATGGATGCAAGTCAGCTGCTCACAGTGACAAATGAGCAACTGAACTGCCTGACAACCTGTTGCGTAAGTGTTTTGTCTGAAACAGTAACGCACCTGGTGGAGTTGTTGCGGCGTGTCCAGCCTGTGGCCAGCTCTCGCCAGATTTCACCTCTCCTTCCCGTCACTTGCCCTGTGTCCCCAAGCCCGTCACAGGCAGTGTCTGGCGGTTTGCACGTGCTGGCAGGTATGACCTGCGTGAGGACTCCACAAGCCAGGGACAGGGTGAAAAATGACATGGCCATGTCAGAGGTTTGGCATTTGTTTCTAAATGATAAAAACCTCAATCTGTTGTCCTCTTGCGGCCCAGTGTTGCCCCCCTTGGTCCCTTGCTGAAAAGGAGTTGGCCCAGACAGTGGGAGACTTTCTAGACTATGGAGTGCTAAGCTGCAATTAACCGGTTGCAGGTCAGTGTTTAGGGTGTGTTTTGCTAAGTACTCATAAAGCGAAGCTACACTTTCTGTAAGTACACACAACATATTTCCTAAGAGGTGCACACTGCTGGGGCTCCCTCCGGGGAGAGGGGCCTGTGTGAACTGACAGGAATGCTGCCTGGGGCTCAGGGGAGAGGTCAGTTTTCCATAGTATACAGTTACATATTTTTGAATAGCTGAAGATCTAAAATAAGCAAATACATTTTTCTGAAAACTTGAAAGGAATCCAGAAAGATTTCTTGGAATTGTTTGGGATGTGGAAGTTTTCCCTGATTCATCTTTTACTCAAGTCTTCTGTTTCTTAGGTTTATCGTTCTTCTTACAGCTTATTTTTGAACACCTTACTTAATGGACTGGTATTTTATTTCCCTGATATACCCAGGTATCAGTTTTATTACTCTGTTTTCTGCAGTAAAGAAGTCATTTTTCTTCCTCCTCTCTTGCTCCTCAGCAGGCTAGAGCCCCATGAGGTAGATGTGCCCACCCAGTTCCTGACCTTCCTCCTGTGCATCTGGAAGGCTGTGCTTAGCTGTCTCACCTGTATCGTAGTTTCTTATTAGTTGCTGTGGCAGAATACCCGACATCCACAACCCAAGGGAAGAAGGATTTATTTTAGCTCACTGTTTCAGAAGGTCTCGCACAGCCCAGTTGTGCAGCAGCCAGTAGTGGTAAAGGCACCTGGTAGAGGCGGGGAGCCGCTGCTAGCACTGCAGACAGAAGCCAAATGAGGCAGGAGCCAGCAGCATCCCGGACTCAGCAGGGCTAGAGCTTCCCAGGAAGAAGCTGTGTCTGTGTTCTTGCTTTAACTCCCTTCCTGGCCCACAGGTCAACAGCACCCATCTGAAAGCTCTGGGTGCCCCCTCGTCTCAACAAGGTGACACTGTCCCTTGAGATCAAGCCCAAAACATCCGCCCCTTCCAGCCTGACAACACACTGTTCCACAGTTACCCCCTGCATCCAGATACATGAGGCTTTTGGGCGATGCGGCAGGTTCAAACCACAGCACTACCTAAACTTGGCAAGAGAGTCACCTCTTTGGGACCCACGTTCAGGATTCTGTACCGTGTCAGCCAGGTCACATTGTTCCAACGGATTTGTGCATGGGGACTTGGGTTCACGTTGAGTCCACATTCCAGCCTGGAGCTGCTGCTCAGTAATGTGTGGTGATGAGGAGGGCCGGGCGGTGCCCAGGACACAGCCCCGCAGCCCGAGAGCCTCGGGTGTTAAGGTCTAGACTAGCTTTGCGGCAGGGCTGTCCTGTGTTCCGTGGGATGTTTAGTGGCATCCCTGGCCCCTGCTTGCTGCCAGTCAGTAGCAGCCCCTAATCTGACAACAAAAATGTCTTTATTCCTGGACATGTGTGCCTGTGAGACACAGTGGCTGCAACAGGAGGACCGCCGCTGTAGAGCCTGGTCCTAGATCCTGTGTTCACGTTACTCGCCAGAGTTGTTTTATAATCTGTCCTGCCTGCTGCCGCACCGCAGTCCCATACAGGCAGAGGAGCTGTTGCCCCTGGCATGTGTTCCCAGCTTCCTTCCCTTCTCTCTCGCATTTCTCTGCTACTCAGCAAGAAAATCCAAACGCAGGCCCTGGGCAGCTAGCCCGGGCCGGCCTGCGCCGCCCGCTTCGTGCCTGGGACAGTACAGAGAGGGAGGTGGTGGCAGCCCAGTGGACAGGGCAGAAGAGGCATTCCTGGGTCAGTGGCATTCTGGAACACTCGTGGGGCGGGGGTTGGGTGGGGTGGGGGTTGGGTGGGGTGGTGGTGTTGCATTGACTGCCCTCCCCGAACTGCGGCGTTTACGTGTTGTGTAACAGAAGAACCTGGAGGCCTCTGTAGCACAGAGACCAGGTGAGGAGGCAGCCAGTGCCGGTGTGGAAGTAGATTTGGAGCGATGGGCTCCTCCTTCCAGCCAGGACAGCTCTGCGCGTCCAGCCCCATCCGCCCGCGCTCCTGACAGGCAGGCAGCCACCCAGTCCTCCCGCGTTCCCTGCGAGGTTTTAACACCCGCCTCCCATCGGTTCTGGAACTGGTGGTTTGGGGCGAGCCCTTGCACGGTCCCTCGCTCTGCTGGCAGCACCCTGGGTATCACCAGGGGTCCCCGGTGCAGGGTCTGCACCTGCTGTGATGTTCCCGTGGGGCCTCCTGGTACACAGCAGATGCCCAATTTGGGAGAAACCCTGGGAAACAGCTGTGCCGTAGAACAGGCTTTTGGTGCCCACTTCCCCCTAGTTCTTGCAAAACAGGTTGCGCGTTTTCCCCAGTGCCCAGGATGCCACAGGGCTGGTGTGCCGTCATTGTCACGGAGTGTCCGGAGTGGGGCCTCCCGCTGCTGTCACACACATACCATCCTGAGTGCCCGGGCACCTCCGTGCGTTCTTCTTGGTCCCGTTGGTATTGCATTTTCTCAGCAGTGTTGATCCTTCATGGGTGCGTCCCTGACCACATTCTGAACAGGCTGCCTGACCAGCATGTCGGCACGTCATCTCTTCATGTCCTTCTGTGTGTCGTTAGAAGTGCAGGTGGCTGCGACAGGCTGCCCAGGAGCCTGCCGGTGGGGGTGCTGTCACCTGGCTGCATGTGGGGCTGCTCCCGGGCTGGGGTAGTGCCAGGCTGTGTGGCCGGAAAGAAAGGGCACAGGCGCTGCTTCCCACGGGGCCCACGCAGCCGGCACATCCCAGGTACTGAGGGGTGGTTGGTGAGCTGTGAAAGGACTCGGCCTTGTAAATACTTTGCCTGTTCCTTGTGTTTATTCCATTTTCAAATTCGTCTTTCCTGCTTTGGTTTCTAGTGCAAAGCAGATGGCAGGAAGAGGAGGCCGCCTCTCGGGTTGTGCACCCTGCGGGCGGCCGGCTCCTATTCACCTCCCAGCCCACTGCTGCAGCCCTGAGAAGCAGAAGCCTTTGGCCCAGCAGCCGTGGGAGGGAGCTGGGTGGGAGTGCAGGCGTGACTGGGGCTGTTTTCAGGAGACAGAGCTGGCCAGTCCTACACTTCTAACTAAGTGACAAATGGCTTCTGAAGCTTGGTCACCTGCGGAGCGAGCCGGTGAGGACTGTCTGTCCTGTTCAGGACCATGGCGTTTAGTGCTGACCTGCGGGCTGTGGAGCGTCTTCATGGCCCCGGAGAGGCCGCTGAAGCCTACTGGTGCTCTTGGCCAATGAGAACATGTGTGTGATGTGTGGCACCGCCGGCCCCTGGCTGCCCTCCCTGCTGTCCCCGTGGCCACTCCCTCGCTTTCCCTCGCTGCCGCCTCCGCGTCTCACAAGCACCTCTGTCCCTTGCCCCCTTCTGAAATGCTGCTGGAGAGGGCGGGTCGGAGGTTCTCTGGGGAAAGCCCCCGCAGACACCAAAAGGTTAACGTGGTATGCGTGTGCCTCTTTCCCAACAGAAAACTTGGAGTACAACGTGGAGCCTCAAGAAATCTCGCACCCTGACGTCGGACGCTATTTCTCGGAGTTCACTGGCACGCACTACGTCCCGAACACGGAGCTAGAGATTCGGTACCCAGAGGATCTGGAGTTTGTCTATGAGACGGTGCAGAATATCTACAGCGCCAGGAAGGAGAGCATAGACGAGTAGCAGCACCTGTGGAGGACGCTGGGCCTTTGCTGCTGCCGCTGCCGCCTCCATGAGGACAGGGTTCCCGAAGGGGACGTGTCCGCGGACCGGGAAAGCCACCTGCCCCTCGTGATGGCCGCCGCCTCCCAAGTTTAGATGACATGTGCTCACCTCCAGCTCCAGAGACAGTGTCGCCCTCCGCCCGCACTAGTGAAGTCACTGGAAGGCACTGTGTTCAGTGGCATGGCTTGTATGCTTGTCCTGTGGTGACAGTTTGTGACATTCTGCCTTCATGAGGTCTCGCAGTCGAGACTGCATTCTTTTCATCCACCTTCCATCCTTATGTCCATCTGCATTTGTCTCAGAAAATGTCATTTGGTGGACAGATGGGGTTACGCATTTGCAATAATGTCGTTCTGATTTCTGTCTGGAACACAACAGTCTTCACAGGATTGCTGGTCTCTTACCCTGAGTTCCGCTGCATAGTCTGAGGTAAAGCAACGCACTGTCCTGGCGGCATCTTGCGGACGGAGACGTTAACAAGCTAATGGTAATTAGAATCACTAGAACTTATTTTTTGCTAATACGTGAAACACAGATTTGAAGCATTTTATCTTTTTTTTTTAAATTTAAACTGGGAGAATGACAGTTTTCCCTTCCATATTCCTCTCGGATTTATGCACATTTCTATAAATCATGAGCTTTCTATTTTACTACATAAGATTCTTTGAGAAAACACATAGTAAATGGCCTTTATGGTGGACTTTTCCACAATCACCTATTCCTTTCATTAAGATGACTACTTTTTTTTATTTTAAAAAATATCTGCTCCAGCATTGTGCGTAGATCTTAAATCAACGATGGGTTCTTTTTGTTTTTAGTGAAACTTAACAGATCTGCTGTTGAAACACTTGCTGTTAGAAGTCATACTCTGTGGTCTCCAAAGACAAAAAGAATGGAGTTTAGCTTTTCTAATCAAAGTAACAACTAATGAACCTTAGGTTTAAAAAGAGAGAAGAGATTTCCTAGCCCTTGTCATTCATTCATTCCTTAGATTTACCTGCGGACCCTTTTGAATGTGCTGAGGTAGAAGGAATCGTCTTTAAATTTTCAAAGTGTTGGAATCTTCAGAAAGGACATGTGCATGTAACCCAGCTTCCGGGCCACCATACCCCGAAGGTGTCAGGGCAGAGCCTATGCCCGAGCCCCTGGGGAAGCTTGGCCGTGTTCAGGGACTCCCACCGTCACCGCCGGCTGGCTCCCCTCTAGCTGTCTTGTGATAGCCAATGGAAGCTACCTTCTGGGGTTAGGACCTAGTTACTTTGCGGTCTGCACTTAAAATACATCATCCAGTTGCTGTAGTGAAGGAGGCTTTCAGGGCTGTGACCAGCAGCCCTGCCCCTGTCTCATGTGCATGCAGTGCCCCCACACCGTGCCACATAGCTGCTGCTTGTCTGCCCTTTGGAAGCACTGGGATGACCAAGGCTCGCGGGAGCCACCAAGACCAGTCCATAGCCAGTGAAGTCCACCAGGGACTCAGCAACGGGATTTGGCCAGAGGGTTCCTTCTGGCCTCGCCTCAGTTAGCCACCGTCTGCTGTCCATGTTTCTCATCAGTCAAATCCAAAGTCAGATCATTTGAACTTTGAGTTTGAAAAATGTGACCACTCACAACACCTGGCCTGCCCGAGGTTACAGGGGTTTTACACTACACTCATGTAAAGATAAAAAGGCGGGGATTTTACACTACGCTCACGTAAAGGTAAAAATTAGATAACGTGGAATTAACATTACCAAGATGCGTTACTAAGAAACTGTGGAGCATGCTGAGAGTTAGAATTGTTGGTTTTTGGTTCTGTTTCTTTTTCTTAGAGTAACATCAAAGCCAAGAACAATGGTTTTACCTTGACTGACCCAACTGTAAATATGTATCTAGACTGTTTTTAAATGTGTTTGTTCACGAATGCTTCATTTGGCCCCAGGAAACCTGTGTCACCTGTGTAAGTCGGTATTTGGGCACTTTATATTTTTCTAAAAACGTGTTTTGGATCCTGTACTCTAATAAATCATAAGTTTCTTTTTAAAAATTTTTCCAAAAGTTTTCTCCATTTTAAAGAGCCCTGTTATCAAAGTAGAACTTTCACAATGTTAAAATATTAAATATTTGGATATAGTACTTTTCTCTTCAAATGAATGCCAAGATTTTTTTGTACAATGATTAATAAATGGAACTTATCCAGAGAAACCACACAAGCAGCCTGCCCAGTTTCGTTTCAGAACCCCAAGCCCAGCATGGCCAGGGACAGCACCCCCACTTCTGGGTCCATGGATGTGTGAGCTGGATACCTTTGGATGGCGATCCGTGCTGGACATCCATGTTAGGCGCTTGGAGCATCTTAGTATCCGGATGTCGTGTAGAGTCTGTAATCCTGTGAAGAAACTGTTAAGACACAGGTGCTAGTGGGAAAGCCAACTTTGGGGCATGTGTCATCCCTGTGGCCCGCCTGGCCGCACTGTGCACGTGTTTCCAGACCAGCCCTCCGCACGCTGGCGCCGCGGGGTCCCTGTCCTCCTGCCCAGGAGGGCACAACGTGGCCGAGCTTCCGTAGAGCCTCCGCCTGCTCACAGCTGAGCGTTGTGACTGTCCAGGGGAAGAGAAGAGCAGCCAAGTCTTCAGAACTTAGTAGGAAATGGAACTTGCCTCCTGTTACAGACCGAAACGAAGAGACCACCTAACGCCAACTGGAGCGAGGTAAGGTGTCTTTATTGTGGTCAGGCTGTCCCTGGACTCCGAGGGAGTCCTCGGCCAGCAGCCACAAACAGCAAAGCGCTTTATAGGCTTCAGTGGGGAGGTTTCCGGTCATTACATAGCAGCGGCCTAGCAACCGGCCTGTGCATCAGTATAGAGCAACGTAGTAGAAGTAGACATCCAGCCGGTATTGGAGCCCTTGCCTAAGCGGGGCTGTTACGTGATTACAAAGTAGCCGGTCCTGATCTGACACCCTGCAGGTGACATGATGTAGGGGAAGTTATATCCTGGGGGCCTTCTCACAGGCACCAGGAGCGCCTGGTTTGATCAAGTGGGCAGATAACAACGGCAAATAAAGCAGCTAGCAATTCCAGGAATTCACTGGACACAGTTCATGGCAAGATTCACAGAAAGCAGTTAAAAGTTAAGGAAGTTTATCTAACTTGTGCAGCAATCTCATAACCTTCATAGCGTAAGTGCCACGGTATGGGGTCCCTCTCGTGTTTTTAGCTGTTGGGGTTTTCTCATCAGGCCACCCCGGCCCTGTATTTGCAGCTCTGCTGTGAGCACCCGAGGGTGGGGCTGTCCCTCGTGTCAGATCTGTGTTGCCGACCGGGTCTGCATACGAGATACCCGTGGTCAGCTCCGGAAGGCCTGCGTTGTGTCACCCGCGCCTGAGACTCCCAGCGGGCCCCAGTAGGGGTGCGTGGGCAGCGGCCGTTCTGTTGAGATGCGCCGTAGAAGTGCTGCATTGTTCAGTTGCGTCCGGTTCTCATCCTAAAATGGTTTTATCTTTCTTAACGTTGAGTTGAGTCAGGCTGCCATGTCACAGGCTTGCTTCAGCCACCATCAGGTCCCCTTGCTGTGAAGGGGGCCTATTTTAGACACGATTTGGTCACATGACTGTTTCTGTAGCCCCAGGTAGCTGTGTGTGTGTGTGTGGTGGTACTTGCTCACGTGGGGCCAGGTAGTAAATATTTTCCTCTTGGTGGGCTAGATATCCGTGTTGCATGTCCTTTGTTTTAAAAGTATGAGAAAACATTCCTAGCTCAGGGGGTGAACAGGAACGGGCTGCGGCTGGACTAGGCCTGCAGGCTGGGGTCAGTGACGCTCGTAGGACATTCTCGCTTCCCATCAGGCACGTGGAAAACCCAGAACAGAGACCTCTGGGGGGTTGAGGGGAACCGGGACGTGGAGCCCGGTCCGTCTGCAAGGCGGGGAGACGCCGAATGCGTCCTGTCGCAGTGACCCTGGTCGTCGTGAGCAGCTGCTCGCTCTGCTCCGTCACCCCCGAGCAGCTCTTGCCTCTGGTGATTCTGTCCCGAGAATTTAGAACCGTGGGGCTCAAGGACGTTCCTTGAATAAGTGTGCTGGGCACACAGCCCTGATCTTCTCAGGGTCATGCTAGTTCAAATAAATTCTCCCCAGCCGCACTGTGGCTCCGCCCCAGCAGACCTGACTCTTGGAGCTAAGCCTGGCAGGGGCGTGGTTTGGCAGGGCGCCCTCCCTCAGGCACGTAGGGGCCGCGAGTCCCGCTGGGGTGGCACACCTATAGCCACTTAGTCCCGCTTGCCATGTGTGGCCCAGCCACGATCCAGTGGAAAGAGAGATGTGAGTAGCCACTGTGGTTCACTGCCACCGCTGGCTACAGTGCGTTTCCCACGGTCAGGCCAGGCCACCGCGGTGACAAGCATCACCCGTCACCCCTGTCACCGAAGAATGCAGGAGGTTGTGGGATGCCACGGACAGGTCGCACTACCGTGGCAGATGCAGTCCCCAGTACAGGCAGCAGGGTAGGGACCTGGAGGGGCCTCACGGGGAGGCCAATGCCGCAGCCAGAGCTGAGCTGCTGCGCACCCTGACTCCAGGGAGGCTGGGAATCGCCTTCCTGCAGGGAGGTCAGCGTGGGGCCAGTCCTCACGGGTCCACCCCGGAGCCCTGCCTTGTCCCTGCATGCCTGGTTCTCCACGGGCTGCCAGGTGCGCCATCAGCCTTGCGGGAGCGACCACGGCAGACCAGGAATACCCAGGTCCCACTCTGCTGCAGCAGGGCCAGGGCAGCCGATTGGGCCAGCACAGCGTTGCACGCCTATAATCCCAGCACTCGGGGAGGCTGAGGCAGGAGGATCACAAGCTCAAACCCAGCCAGGATGAGAACTAGATGAGTCAGATCATTAACTAAAAATGTTCATGGCCCTTGGGTTCCTTGGCAAATTTCCATTGTCTGCCTGCAAGTCTGCAGAAGCAGTGGCCTTTCTCTACAGAGAGAGCTAGAGCACTTTGAGTCGGGCCGCGCCTTTCCCTGTCACTCTGATACTGTGAGTTTTTGGTTACTTGACACCTGCTGTGTATGACAGAGTAGTTTTCTAAGGCTGAGGGCTTGCCTCAGTGGTTCAGGTGCTTGCTTCACATGCACAAGGCCCTGGGTTCGATTCCCTAGTACCACACAAAGATTAGCAGGGCATGGTGGCAGAAGCCTGTAATCCTAGCACTTGGGAGGTTGAGGCAGGAGGATCACTGAGTTCTAGGCCGGTCTGGGCTCCATAGTAATGAGCTCAGGACCAGCCTGGACTGCAGAACGAGAGCCTGGCATACCCTGTGCTGTCCTCGCCCTAGTGTCTCCAGCCTGCTACCCCTCCAGGAGCCTTGAACACCCCCTACCCAGGCCATCACGATGAAATTGTTTCAAGCCATGTTTCAACAAAGGTGAGAGTCACATAATGTGAAATTACCGTCCCGAATCCCAAGATCAGTGCCCTTTACCTCACAGTATCGGGCGGTGTTGTTTTTGTTGTGAATGCACAGAAGCTCCGGCCTTTGATCCTTCCACATCTGACTTCCTTGCTCAGTGTCAGAACCTCGAGGTCCATCCATGCGTCAGAACCTGTCAGCGCCTCCTTCCTTTTTCAGTGCCCCATAGTATTCCATGTAAGGATAGTTTGCCCACTCCGCTACGGGTGGGTGTTTCTGCGTTTTAGCATTGCTTTCAGCTGCCACGCTGCTGTGAACACCCCCGTGAAACTTCAATGCCGTAGAAAATGTGTATTTCCTTATGTGTAATAAATATATGGCTATCTCCAGGCTGGGCTACATAATGTAGTGAGTTTAAACCCTGTCTCACACACACACACACACACACACACACACACACACACACGTGTGTGTGTGTGTGTGTGTGTGTGTGTGTGTGTCGAATTTTTTGCTCCCCTCAAAGATGAATTTTGCAATGTTGCCCCATGGAGACCGGCTGCTCCTCCTGGACATGGTGTTGGGACCAGCTGCTGTCTGTCCCTTCTCACTGGTTGACACTTTTTTTTTAACCATTGGGTGCCTTTCTTTGCACCAGGAACTACAGTGAGTACAAGAGAGGCCTATTCCAGTCACCTTGGGGGCTGAAATGTGTACTTACCTTTTTTTTTTTTTTTTGAGACAGGGTCTCGCTCTGTAGTCCACGCTGGTGCTCAACTCACACTATAGCCCAGGCTGGCCTTGAACTCATGGCAGTCCTCCTGCCTCATCCACCCAGGTTCTGGGGTTACAGGCGTGCGCCACTATGCCCAGCTACTGTGGGATGATGAGCCATTGAGCCCCGGGACTTGTGCTCCCTTAGGCAAGCGATAAGGTTTATTTTAAAGAACATGGCTATACTTTGCCTATCCTGCATTAGGAGATGGATACTACCCCCAGACACCTCCTGAGGGCTAGTTCCTTTAAAAAAATCACTTAGACTTATTTGCTTTTTATCAAAGTGAGGTAAAAGAAAATGCAGTGGTAAAACTGTGGGCTCCAGCTACCATTATCTTTGACGATTGCCCAAATATTTCTCTCGTGGAGACTTTGGAAGCTGAGGGACCGGAAGGACCAGCAGCCGCATTTCTGGTGCTTGGTGCGCTGCCATAGGAATCCTGAGGCCTGGAGGGGGACTTTGTTCCGGCCACCTAGCTCAGAGCTGCGACCTGGGGACGCGACTAGAGGGTGGTGTCCTGTGGCCACATCGCTTCCGCTGTAAGCTTTTCTCCCCCCACAGAAAGCCTCGGCTGTTAATACCACTCATCCTGGGCCGGATGCATAGCCTGGTGGCTTGCGCATCCCTGAGTCTCCCATGGCAGCCCCAGTCATGCTGTGACCTTGTTGAGGGGCCTGGGATGTGCTGTACCCCCACCACAAGAAGCTTGGGGAAACCCTATTCTAGGCCTCTGAAGACTTTTTAAAGGAAGTTGCTTCTGAAAACAGAATTTTCTCTGTAAAGGGCCAGAAAATGCCTAGGTTTGACTGTGACCCGCTCGGCCATGCTGCAGGACCCGCAGTTGCAGGTAAGTGAGTGCGTGACTGTGGCCCAGTGAGGTCGCAAGCTTCTGTTTTGTGGCACTGAGGGCTCCACTGAGCTACGTCCCAGTTCTTTTTTATTTTGAGACAGTGTCTTGCTAAGTTGCCCAAGCTGGGCTTGAACTTGTGATCCTCCAGTGTGCTGGGATTGCAGCCTTCCTCTCAAGCTGGGACCAAGGCACTCAGATGCCCGCCCGCCCTTCCTTCCTTCCTCCCTTCCCTCCTTCTTTCCTTCTTTCCTTCCATTTATTTATTTATTTTGACACAGGGTCTCCCTCTGCAGCCCAGGCTGGTCCTGAACTCACCATGGAGCCCAGGCTGGCCTTGGACTCACAGCGATCCTCCTGCCTCAGCCTCCCGAGTCCTGGGCTTACAGGCACACAGCCCCATCCTCAGCTTGGTTTTATTTCTTACGGATTTCAGTGAGAATGTAAATTTTAAGGTTCCAGGTCAGTCTTCATGCCTACTCCTGTCTGGGTCAAGAGCAGCTGAGACAAACACTTGCAGAATGTCGGATGAGGATACTGCCTCCCTGTCAGGACCAACTGCCCGTGGGCACACACGCTCCATGCCAATCCATGCCTCAGTGTCCTGAGCCCCAGCTCTCCTGGCCGTGGATGTACTCACAGACCTGCCTCCCCACTTTGTGAACAAGGAACTAAGGTTCAGAGAAGTTGGCACAGCAACTGAGTACCAGCGCTTAGCACCCAGCGCACCTGTGTGCTCCAGAGCACAAGCCGCTGTGCACAGTCCTCCTAGGCTAGGTATTCAAATTAACTCCTGGGAAAAATTAGAACCAAGGCAATGGGCTTATAGGTCATTGGCTTCCAGTCCTCTTGTGACAATGTTGTGACAAGTTTGGTTGAGTTAGTGGCACCCGGGATGGTAGAACGAAGGCACTTCGCCACCCTGAGCCAAAGTGTGATTTGCTCGTGTGCACGTTGGCATTTTGCCTTTCCAGGGCTCAGAAGTGCCAGCCCCACATGCCCAGAGGACCGTCTGTTGAGCTCATATGCTACTCACTTTTTGGTTTTGCTGTGCCTAGAGCTGGGGGTGGACATGGTGCTGTGACCTGAAGGGCTGGCTCCCCCTCTGAGCCCCGTGGTGGGCTTGGGCACGTGGAGTGGCGATCCCCAAGTGAGTCATGCCGGGTGTGAGGGGTAGAAGTCCCCGAGCAGCATGTGGCCATGGAGACAGATGGTTCCCGACAGAGGGGAGACGGGGCAAACGTTTTATAGGACAGCGTAGCGATGGCTCTGCACGTCGTCATTATCTAGGCCCATCACCCCGGTGCATGAGTCACCCCTGCAGGCTGCGCAGCAAACCCAGGAACACAGCCCCGCCGCCTGTAGAAGCTCAGTAAGCCCTGGCACTCTGCCACCTGCCCCGACAAGACTGCTGAGCAGGAGCCCCGAACCAGCCAGGAGGGGCCGGGCAAGGTGGCCCAGGTGTCCTGCCAGCTGGCCACGCACCCTGTGCTCTCTGAGGAGCTCGAGCCCCTGCTTGAGGACAACAAGGGACAGGAGGTGAATTTCCACTTCCTTCCCCGGGAGTCGCAGAGGGAGCCACGCGCATTGTCCGCCTGCCTGGCCAGTGCTGTTGGCACCCAGGGGCCGGCTGGAGGCTGTGCCTTGGGCTGGCCGCTCCTCCCTCCCCCAGAGCCCAGCCGCCCCCGGGGCCACGCAGCGCCCAGAGGTGCCATTCCTCTGCGGCCTTTTCATTTTAAATTCCTATTCCACGGCCCATCCGAGGCTCCAGAGGCTGGGATGGGCTGCCCAGGATCGGGCCGGAGCTCAGACCAAGGGAGTCACAGAGCTGGGCTGTACCTTCAGAATCGGCCCCGGGCCACCCCTAGGAACCCGTCCCAGCCCCTCCTGCTCCTGTCACGGACCCAGAGGAAGGAAGCAGCCTCCCAGCCTGGCTTTGGGCCCCTGGGCTCCCCTCCAGCGGCTGAGGCGGAGCAGACCAGACAGGCCCGTGTCCCAGAGCTCTGTGGGGCTCCCCGAGCGCTCGTCTCATTAAATGAGTGGCACCCAGCCCCTGGGTCACCCTCCCATCTGCCTGGGCCCTTGCTGTGAGCCCTGCGTCCCTGCAGCCACCGCCCTGCTCAGAGCCGCCATCTTCTCCCTCCAGTTCACCTGTGTCCACCTGATCCGAGACACGACAGCCTCCTGGGTCACGCCCTTGCTTGGTGGCTTTCCGGTGCCTTCAGCTGGGCGTCTCAACTCCCAAGCCCAGCTTGCCGCCTTCCGCACGCCTGTACTACCCCAGCAGACAGTCCAGGCCTCCGATGCGCAGCGCTTGTGGCCTCATGTGCGGGAGCCGCCTGGCCCCTCCTCCCTGGTGCCGATGTCTGGTGGCCCGGGCCATTTGTATTTCCATTTCCTGCCTGTGCCCAGAAAGCTTTGAGCTTCTTCGAGACAGGTGCAGGGGCTTCTGTGCCTCTCCCACCTCCAGCCTGGCATCTGGTATTGGCTAAAGTGCCAAGGTCTTGCTTGTGGTCCAGGCTGGTCCTGAAGTCACTGTGTAACCCAGTCTGGTCTTGACCACATGGCAGTCCTCCTGCCTCAGCCTCCTGCGTGCAGCTACTTTTCTGTGTGGTGCTCGGGAATTGAACCCAGTGTCTTGCGCATGAACAGACCCAGACCTTGTTCTGGCTCCAGTAGATGCGCTGGCGATGAGGGGCTGACGTCAAGGTGGGTTCTGCCTCCTTGCCAGTGGCTGGCCTGGGCATGGGAGTGTGACCCAGTCTGCACCCGCTACATCTACAGAGGAGGATGGGCAAGGTTTTGCCCCTGAGGAGAGGAGAGAATCTTACCTTTCCGCCTCTTCTCTTCCTGATACGAGACCTTTCCAGAGAGGCGGTGGTGCCTGGTACCACTGCAGCCATCCGCAGCCATTGGCTGTGCCAACCCTGAAAATGCCCGTCTCCGACTTGCTGATAATACACATCAGTGATGATTTCACCAGGTTTTTTTCTTTTCCCAAACTGGGGTTTGAACCCAGGGCCTTCATACCAAGCTACATCCTTGGCCCATTCTCATTTTGTACTTTTTGAGACAGGGCGTCACTCAGGCTGGGCTTGGGCTTGCAGGCCTCCTGCCTCAGCCTTTTAGAGCAAGCACTAAGTACCCGAGTTCGAGTCCCCAGCACCACGTAAGCCAGGCGTGGTGCCACATGCCTGTAATCCCAGCACTCAGGAGGCTGAGGCAGGAGGATTGCCGTGAGTCCAAGGCCAGTCTGGGCTCAGTAGTGAGTTCAGGACCAGCCTAGACTGCAGAGCAAGACCCTGTATCAAAAAAATAATAAATAAATATTAACCTTCTGAGCTGGGGCATAGAGCTTAGTGAGAGAGTACATGGTTAGTGTGCACAAGATTCTGGCTTCATAGCCCAGTACCAAAAAAAAAAACCCTTAAAATTAAAAAATTAATATTCTGTTCATTACAGATACAAATTCACAACATCAGATCTTCCCTTACATTTTGTGTTGAATTAATGACTCGGTATTTTGCTTATAAATTGTCTGATTTTTTATCACTCTTGAGGGTTTTTTAAACCCTTGATTAAATTCCCTTGAGTACTTTAAATATACTGATGGATGTCCTGTACTTGGTTTCTTGCTAAATCCTTTTCAGAATCTTCCCAAGTCCTTGGTGAACCCTTACATGTACTCTGAATTGAATTTGTAAACACAGTCTGTTTCCGGAAACTGTTTGCAAACTTAGTAAAATTCTTTAAAGACTTTGAAGTTATGGCCTAGGGATGTTGGTAAGTGGTTAGAGAGCTGGCCTAGCATGTGCAAGGCCCTGGGTTCGATTCCTCAGCACACACAGTGTGTGGTGGTACATGCCTGTGATGCCGGGAAACTGAGGCAGGAGGATTGCCTTGAGTTTGAGACCAGCCTGGGCTCCATAGTGAGTTCAAGACCAGCCTGGGCTATACAGCAAGACTCTGTCTCAAAAACAAACAAAAAACCCCTTTCAAGTAAAGTCTGCCTGGCATGGGTGTGGGCACAGTGGCATCAGAATGTCATCCCATCTATTCAAGGCCAAGGCAGGAAGATTGGAAATTCAAAGCCAACCTGTGCAATTTAGTGAGACCCTGTCTCAAAATGTCACTCGGAAGTGAAAGGCTTCCATACCCTGGGTTCAGTCCCCAACACCATCAGAAGAGAAGTTAAATGGTAAATTTCATGTTCAATTTTATGGTATATATATATATTACCATGATTTTTTAAAAGGTTAGGGCTGGACATGAGGGCACACACGTGTCATCCCAGCACTCTGGGAGGCTGAGGCAGGAGGATCACAAGTTTGAACCAAGCCTGGGCAACTTCGTGAGATTCTGTCTCAAAATAAAAATTTGAAAAAACAAGATGGGGCTGTAGCTACCTTTGAGGGCCCTGCGTTTGAGCCCCAATATCACCAAATAGGAAAAAAAAAGTTGACCGTGTTGATGACCCCGTTCATTGGAGGTCAGAATCTCAAGGCCTTTCTGTTTGAAGATGAATTTTCCTAAATACCTAAAGCCATTAAAATACAAAGCTAATGTGGATTACTTTCCGATATAATACAAGGCCTAAAGGAAAAAGAACTCGGGTGTGGTGGCACACACCATGTGAGGAGGCTAAGGCGGGAGGATTATAAATTCAAGCTCAGCCTGGACAAGTTCTGAGACCCGAAGAAGGTGGCACAGCCTGTAATCCTCACCCTGTGTGGCCACGTGATGCTGTTGTTAAAAACCCATTTTACAGGTGTAGAAACTGAGGCTCGGCAGAGGGGCACTGAGTTGCCCTAGGTCTCCGGGGAAGAGAACAGTTGGCAGAGGCTGGCGGCTCCCCTTGAGTCCAGTGCGGCCGCTTTCCTGTTGATCACAGGCTCCGGGCGGCAGGAAGTCCCGTCCCTGGTGCCCCAGAGGCAGCAGAGTTTTGTCGCTGCCATGAACCTCTCAGTAGGACACAGGTTCGAATTCTGCTTCTGTTTTTTATCAAGTGGGTGATGGACCTGAGGAGATCGGGACCTCCTTGGACAGGTCTCCCTGTGACGCCAGCAGCCTCTGGAACCACCGGGACACCCGGACAGCGCCTGTGCAGCTCCGGGCAACATACACGTCTCAGTTCTGAGCGTCCCTGATGCCCAAGCCAGGGGCCACTGGGGGATCACCTCTGAGAGGAGCTGCACAGGCGACAGGCTGTCATCAGCGCTGTGCCGCTTGCCAGGACCGGAGGAGGGGTTGCCGCGCTGCCGCAGGAGCCCCGCCAACATCTTGTGCTTGGTGAAAGTCTCCAGGTCATGTATCAGGAGCTACCCAAGGGGGAGACGGCCACCAGGGGGCGAGGAGTGGCGGGGCTGGCAGGCTGTCCCTAACTCTGGGCCTCCTGCTCTCCTGTTTTGGGGCAGCAGCTGTGGGCAGGCAGAGCTGGCCTCTCACGGGGTGCTGAGGATGGGGCGGGAAGGGGACAGTGTGCTGTGATAACGGGGTGTAGTCACACGACCCCCATCGGGTCGCTCGGTGTAGGCGCCGAGGCAATCGGGACATCGGTGTAGGCGCCGAGGCAATCGGGACATCGGCGTCTCAGAGAGGACGTTCCCCCCCCCCACCCCCAGTGCTTCCCACAGCCCCATTCCCGGTAGCCGCTGTCCTCCAGGCCACGAGAGGGTAAAGACTGCGCTCCCGCGGGCGTGTGCACTTGCTCACGCTGTGTGGTGGGTGGGGGGGGGAGTGTGCACACACACGGGAAGTGTGATCACTCAGCCTGCCAAACACACTTGTAAGGTAATCCCAGGAGGCTGAGGCAGGGGAGTCACAAGTCTAAAGCCAGGGAACAGAGCTGACTTGCCGAAGGTCACGCTGGTAATCACTCCAAGTACCTGACACCTCCTCTGCCGTGATTGCTGACCCCCGAGAAGGCGGATCCAGCTGGTTTATCACAGAACAAGCACCCGTCTCCCATGAGGCGCCGAGTGCCAGCTGCGTGGACCCAGAAGGGGATTTGCACAGCTGCCACCAAGCCGTTTCTGCCTTCGCTGGCGCAGGGTACAGCAGGATGCCGAGGGGCCACTGTCCCGGGGAGCTGAGGTCAGTGAGCTGTGGCTCCAGCCCAGCCCGAGTTCACGAGGCCCGCACACCCCTAGAAAGCGCTGGAGCGTGTGTGCACACGTGTCCAGGTGGGGCAGGAGCCGCACCGCTGGTTTGGTTGGGTTTGTGACTGCCGTCTCCACCATGCTTGTGCCTTACATAATTCCTCCATCCGGACAGTCTCTGCCTGAGATCAGCCCGGGAACAGAGCCCCGTGGGTCTCATTTTTAGCTAGGGCTCAGCCAGTGGTCCTCAAACCAGGGTTTATTAGAGCCCCCCTGGGGATGGATGGATTGATTGCAGTAACGGGACTTGAACCCAGGGCCCTCACCCTGAGCGGCACCCCCAGATCATTTTCTGGTTTTAGTTGGGTAAGGGTTTTCCTGAATTGCTACGTTGCCCCAGATGGGCTTGACTGGGTGATCGTCCTGCCTCAGCTTCCCCGAGTGCTGGGATTATGGGCCCTATTCACTAGGCTCACTCACCTGGGGGGTTTAAACCACGCTGACACTGCCCTCGCCAACCACGTGGTTTAACGGAGGGGCTGGGCGCAGTCTGTGGGGCAGGACGGTGGCTAAGTGTCCTGCCTGCTTGTCCGGGAACTAGGTGGGGACGGCTGTGTTAGGTCCCCCGGGCCGGGCTCCGGGCTGGGCCTACACGGCTGCTCCCTGAGTCCTCGGCGTGGGACGCCCGCCCGGGCAGCCGCTGCTAACCAGAGAAATGTCTGTTCCAGGTGCCAGGAGAGTCCAATCGCCTCCTCTACGTGCACCTTCCTGGGTAAGACGCAGCCTCCACACGGCAGGGTGAAGGCTCCGAGTCGGCCATGCCGGGGCGGGTACGGGATGGGGGGTGGGCACCTTGCCTATCCCGGGCGGCTCGCTTGGCTCTCACGCCCTTCCAGCCTGCACAGCTGGGTCTACCACCGTCTAGACCTGCCTCCCTCTACCCAGAAATCCACAGGCCTCCTTCCCCGTGTCTCTGGGGCGTCAAGTGTTGCCAGCTGTCGTGAGACCTTTGGCCCTGCTCAGGCCAAGGGTCAGGCACTCCCTGGCCTCTGCCTGCCGCCCTGCACCTGGGCACACACCTGTGCCCTGCAGACGTCCTTCCCCGCCCCCCCCATTAGCCCTGCCACCCAGACCACCAAACCCAACCTGAGCCAGCAGGGCACCTGGAGGGCAGGTGACCAGAGCTGCACCTGCCCATCCTGAACTCCTCGAGGACAACCGTGTGCCCATTTTGCAGAGCAGAACCAAGGATGTCAGGGGTACAGTCACCTCCCAAAGGCCAAAGATAGGATTCGAACCCAGAACTATGATTTTAATGACCCCCTCAAGTGGGGGCTTTGAGATGCCAGTACACGGCTCGCCCCAGCGAGCCTCGGTGGGTCCCAGGAGCCTGCGGTTCAGGCAGGAGAGTCCAGCCCAAGTGCCCTGGGGAGGCACCGCCCCATGGCCCCCACACCGTGTCCATGCTGGGCAGTCATGCTGAGCCGGTTGCCTCCTCCGTGAGGACAGGGGTTCGACTGCGATTCTGGGGGGCTCCCAGTCCTGCCTGATCCCGGCTCCTCCCCATCCCTCTCCACCTCCCCGGCTGGTGAC
>PVKB01005978.1:0-78055 GCA_004027205.1 Ctenodactylus gundi
TCACATGGCTTGAAAACCTAGTGAGAATCTTACCAAATTTTAAGTAAAACTCTATTGAATTATTATATGCACATACTTTATTCAGTGTCAGTGAAAATATTTACTGTCTTCTAAAATCCCCTTATTTGTTAGGCCTTTTATTTTTGAAAACAACTATGTTATATTATTATTATTATGTTTTGACCATAGGGATGTAAATATAAACCTAATCTGTAACCACATTCCTATGAGAAAAAGAAACAAAATATGACTTTATGTCTTCTAAACATATTCTAAACATATTAATGAATTGGTACTTTGTTAAAAATGGTCTGTATGAATAATACTAAAAATCAAATCATGTTTGAAGAAAGTTAAATTTCTTAAAGATACACTCTTCCAATATCGATTTATTATTATATGCCACCCAATAGCCAGAATACATTAGTGGTTAACATTGTATCATATTGGAATTGACATTTATCAATTTCCTGCACTTCTAATTAATAGGAACAAAACCTTAGCTTCAGTGTCCTTATTCTCCTCGTCAAGTAATGCAAGGATTCAGTCAGTTGTCTTTTGGGTTAATATCCAACATATCTTAAACATTTGTGTAAACAAATTCACAGTGGAATCCTGAAAACACAAACTCCTCTTAAGAGATAAATAATGATCCAGCTTACATTTATACTTGCTCTTAATTGTTCTCAATTATAAGTTCTCTGTTGACACGGCAAAGTGGAGTTTTAATCTCCAAATAGGTGGATAGGTAGGTATGGGGAAGAGAGAGAGAGAGAGAGAGCGAGAGAGAGAGAGATCAATTGTCCTCTCAAACTTTTCATATTCCACTTTTGTGCAATTATATCTGATTTATTTTAAGAAAAAAGGGAAATATCTTGCAGTGGTAGTTTACTGAGTTCTTCCTCACTGTGTAAGGACTTTCCATTCCTTCCACTTATTCAAATTGGGAAATGATTTTTCATTGAAGTGATTCAAGACAGTCAGTGAACATCAGATCTGGGCTTTTTTATTACGATAGACTTCAAATAGAATTTTAACCACCTCCCCATCGTTCCTGATCATGCTGTGATTAATTGGCAATTGTCAAAAATACTTGCAGGTAAGAAGCCTCTTCTTTTCTGAACCAGCATTCTTTTCCCTGGAAATATTTTCCTTCTTAAGTAATGTTTCAGTTTGACTCCATCCAGTAAAGTAGGAAACGTTCTCTTCCTCTTTTGACTGCTTAATATTTGATGTAGAAGTTCACACAGGTGAGAGAAAAATTTCTCTTGATATTTGAAAGCACAGATTTAAAAAATTGTCTACAGTGTGCTCAATCTTACAAGGAAAGTATTACGATCATCAGATTTTTTTTTTACCATATGACACTTACTGATTTATGAACATTCATGTGGCTCTAAATTGACTTGAAAAATATATTATGTTTTACTTTAAAATTTTTTTATAATAAAATGAAGCCTGGTGACTATATTATGATTTAATTGTCCTCTGGAGTCCTCTACTTCTAGGATAGATTGCAATTCTATCAAGTGCTAATGTTTAAGGATTCGTAAGAGGACTTGGGACAAATTCACAAAAATTAGATGAGATTTTCAGAAAAGATATGTGAGAAATTTATCTTTGAAACTGCGAGCCTTCCTTAATCAGAGCTTTGATTTATAGATTTCTTAATGCACATGGAATTAAATGACATTGACAGTGTATTGTACTGTATCTGCCCAGTTATTCTGCTGCTGTAGATGATAAATGGAAAAGATACGATTTGCAAATTTTACTTTCTAACTTGAATTTGTAAAAAATACAACAATTCAAATAAAAGCATATACAATCAAACATCAAAAAGCAGAAGGTAGTTCTCATCTTTTCTAGTGATTTTATTTTATAAGCTTTTTTTCTGATGTATAATGTACATTACAAACTATAGTGGATGCTTACTTTTCAGGAAAAATGCCTAATTTATGCGATATACATAGTAATATTTAATAAATATTTGAATCTATGGGATTATTTTCCATTGGTTCTCAACATATATCACTATTTTAATTATGTATTTCTAACTTAATAAAATATAATTATTAGCAATTTGATGTGCAAAACTTCCAGCTCCAGATTCCAAAGTGACTACAATACACATACTTCAAATATTTAACCAAATATTTCCAAGCAAGTCTCATATCCAAAAACAACTCTTACGCATTTATTCTGAAACATTCTATTATAAAACTCCTAACAGGGTTGTTTGTAGTTATAAATATTAGAGTCAAGACCAAAATACCTTTAATCAAATATGCACATAATAAATTCAAATAATGGAATTATGTCAGAAAAGGAAGAAATTATGCCCAAGTAGCAAAAAAATGGAATATTGAATGCAAAAAACTCCTGTGTGTCTCAGACCATGGAATCAATTAAATTAACCAGAGTGTTCCTACTTTTCATCTTTCAATTTACCATGTGTGAATTTAATTTCTTTAAACATACTAATAATGCAGTTAATTATATGGCAATCCTTAGAAGAAACTGAACTCCTACCTCAGATTTATCTGTTCAGAGTATAGGTTTCTGAGATAAATAATTCAGATGAGATTTGTTTTTGTTAGACCGTGAATACTTAAAATTAATTATCTTTTGTCACACAGTTAAATGGACAAATAATAATTGTTCTTTGTACAAATAGAGGTATTCTGGTAATGATTGTTTTCTTTGTTTCGAAGACATGATTCATTCAATTAATCCCTATTAATTTATTTTCCAAGTCCATAAACTCTCACCCACAAAAGAAAAAAAAATCACTTAAAACTGTCTGGTCTTCAAAATTCCTCCACCGAGAGTCTGCGAGATTTCAGTTAGAGTCACATTCGGCCTGTAGACTGACCACAGCATCTCGGTATTACAGGGTCACGTCCGTGCCTCCTTCTCTGTTATATTTTATATCTCCATTTCTTAAATCTGTTTTAACATAATTTTATGAGCAGTTCATAATTTTCTGTTAAAAAGTTTCATAGAGTTAGTATTTTTGGTAGGTTTGCTTCTCATAACATTCTTCCAGAAATATTCTGAAGGATGAGCTGATTTGTTTGAAAATGAAAATTTAAAAACCAAATAATTAGAAGGTTTTCATGCTGGCCACAGTGACTGTCTGAGCCTCTATTCCCGGTGTTCTGTGAAACAGAGGCAAGACGATTGCAAATTTCAGTAAATCTTGAGAATTTAAACTCTGACTCAAAAATTTTGAAAAAGAATAAATAACAAATAAAAAAGGTTTTAAATAAATATTGACATATAAAATAATCCCTTCTACATGAAATATCTTATTTTCCATAATTTCAGATATTGACAAGTTATTTAAATTGAGACATAATGTGGAAAGTAAAGTGATGAAGAAATTAAAGAGTAATAAAATTTTCACACCCTTGGATGCTTATCATATCTGAAGTTTTCTTTAATATCCTAATGTGGTGAAGTCCAGATTTCTTTTAACATTGAAAATTCCATTGTCCACAATTACTACAATTTATTTGAAGGTAACATTTGAAAATCATATATGTGCAAGTATTGATTAGTAAAAAATATATTAAACAAAAGCAGATTTATTAAATGTCCTGAATAAATTAATATGAGTAAACATAAGACATTACATATGACACAAGAAATCTTACTTAAGAAATTAATAGCGAAAATACTTACTCATAAAAGTTCAGCTTTAGAATGATGTTTCTCCATACTTCTATATGGTAATCCCTAAGCAGGGAACTTCAGAATAGTTTACATTTTTATTTTGCTATGTTTCAATAATAAACAATAAAAATAATAAACAATAAAACTCAGGGTGGACAAGACTATCAACAGACCTGTGGATATTTATTCAAATTTATTAGTCCAGAAAAAGTGTTACTACTTTTTAAAGAACATTTGAAACACTTTATTGCATATAAAATTTGGTATATTGCATTACTTTGAAAAAAATTTAAACGTATATATAAATCAGCAGGTGGTGGTAAAGAGTAAGGTAAAAATCCAGAAGGAAAAAAGGTAGCAGCAATCCATACATTAATAGGAACAACGGTTTTAAGAACATGTTTAAAGTGTTTTTGCATAATTAATATCCATTTCCGATATAAAAATGTCTCGCTACTATATCTCATTTCTTCTAAGCAATTCTAGATTTTATTTAAATTCTTAATATTAGCAAAGTAAATGAAAAGTTAATGCTGCAGGATCATTTTGCTAGCTTCTAATTGAACTGTAGTTGATCAGATAATGGAATCTGTGGCTTAAATTTCTTCAGTTTTTGTTCTAATTTTTAAAGTGGAAAATATCAAATAAGTCAGCTTTATTATGTCATAATTTCTTAAAATGTAATGGCAAAATGCAACATGCATAATAAAATGAAATCAAACATTATAAAAATATCAAATGTATCAGTTAAAATATAATTTCATATCTATATGCAGATATTATAAGTAGACTATAACATTATGTATATACTATATATCCTGTAATGTATATTAAAGCAATTTTAGTGGGATATATTTATAAGTATGCTATGTAATCCACCTATAATATTTATATATGTACCAATAATATATTGAGTATTTGTATATGTAGATATAAGGATGCATAGAACATATTTTAAAGTATGTAATATATATTATTTTGTATTGCTTATTATTTAGTATTCAGACTATTAATGTTAAAATGTAACCACTGTAACTACAAGGAACATACCATTTTTATAATTTTGTTAGAAATCTCAAGGGATCAAACACATTTTAAACTTTCTTTTATTTACTTTATATTATTCTGTCTTTGGTAGGGATGTGGAAAAGTACTGGGGGTGAGACGCAGGGACTTCATTCTGAGCCACATCTCCAGCCTTTTTTACTGCTTAGTTGAGACAGAGCCCCCTTACTTTGCAACCTGCATCCTTACCTTGTTTGGAGTGGGCTCAAATTGCAATACTCTTGCCTCATCCTCCCAGAGTGCTAGGGTTGCAGGCATTGACCACCACAACTGGCTTACTTTTTTTCTATACTTAACGAGAAAGAGATTAACTGCATCATCTCAAAACTTATCTTTCTATAAAATTTTATTAGACTGTTGTTTCTTTTGGATGAAAATGTATCACATTGTAATTTTCCTTTACATGAAATATTTTCAGTTTCTCATCTATTCTCAATTAATTTTCAAAATCTAAATTTCTATCAGCTTTTAAAAGTAATTTTACTTTTTATATACACTGAGTTGGCCCTAACCCTAACACTTGCCCTAAAGCTAGCACTAGCCATAAATCTACCCTACACCAAACCATAGCCCTGGATCTAGTCCTAACCATAGTCCTAGACCTGTCCTGAACCCTTACCCTACCCATAGCCTCAAACATATCCCCAAACCCAAACTTAACTCTAACACTAGCCCCAACACTAGCCCTAACCCTAACCTTACACCTTGCCCTAAACCTTGCATAAAATCAACCCTAATCCTAACCCCAACTCTAACATTAACCATAGCCCTCAACATAATCCTATGCCTAAACATAGCCTTAGCTATAACCCTAGCACTAACCCTAACCATAAATCAAACTCTGTCTCTAACCCTAATCTTAGCCTGAAAACTGGCCCTAGAACTAAAGCTAGTCCTAAACCTAACCCAAGCTCTATCCCAACAACTAATGCTCCCCCAAGCCCTTTATCTAACCCTAGGCCAAGCCCAAACCCTAGCCCAAGACCTAACCCTAACACTAACTTTAGCCCTAAACCCTAGCCCTAGCCCTAACACTAACCTTTACTCTAGTCCTGTACGTAGTCATAACGCTACTGCTAGCACTGTCCTTAACACTAACCCTACCCATAATTCCAAACAGTCCTAAAGGAAAACCGAGCTCTAACCCTAGACCTGGCCCCAACCCTCGCCATAACCCTACCCCACCCCCTTGCCCTAGTCCTTGCAATAAACCTAACCCTAATTCTTACCCCAACTCTAATATTCCTAGCCCTAAACCTAAATCTAAGCCTAACTTTAAGCCCTAGCTATAGTACCAGGACTAACCCTAATCCTAACCCAAACTCTACCCCTAAACCTAACCATAGTCCTAGAACTGGCCCTAGGCTAAATTTAGTTCTAATCCTAATGCTAGCTCTATCCAAATAACTAATGCTAGCGCTGTTTAAACTTATAAGAAATATATTACTGGTTTACTATTTTCTGTTGAGCCTTTTAATCATATTGTATAATTGTGAGTCAATGAAAATATGAATTTTCAGTCTGCCTGTACTTTATTTAGTGTCACATTTTAACCTCTAAATTGTGCTGAGGGATTAATTTCATGACAAGAAATCTATTTTATGTCTCCAGGGTTTAATCTCCTACCCTGAAATTATTTTTATGCAAGGCAACTAGGCAAAGTCTTAATGTTCTTTTCATGAGCTGGTATCATTTGCATTATATGAATAGATAAATAAACATAAATTCATATGAGGGTACAAAATCAATTAACTAAACAAATCATGCATACAACCTAAAGAGGTAAGTTATAAATGTTAAAACCGAATTCAAACAAAAATTCTAAAATCTTGATAATATAACTGGGAATATTTATTTAATATGATTTATTTTATGACCTTTCACTTCTGTTGATTTGAATGTCAAATAAAATAAATATGAGAATTCTGGTTCATATTTATTTGGAGTTTTTTTTTTAAAGTGCAACACATGTAGTCTTCTTAGATGAATGTTTATACTCATATGTCACCCAATTTTCTCAAATATAAGGGACACTTACTCAAAAATAATCAAATATAAATAGCTCATTTGTGCATATTTCATTTTCAAGATTCTCCCATATAAAATTAAAACAATAATAGCTCCTCAAACATCTATATATTTGAAATCATTTAATGCAACCAGAATGGTTGCCAATAAAAAGTAGAATGTTATTTTTATTTTTAAAAAGAATAATTCATCACAATATTCTTCCCAGAATAATAACACAATACTGAAAATTCTGATTTGCTCCAAAGCTGAGAATATGTTTTTATTCCTATGGTTAAGGTGCCTTACCATTTCTACTGTGATTTCTACCTTTTCTCAGGCTTCTAGTTGTTCAACTTTTTAAGTGAATACATTAGAAAGATCATATGTCAATTCTGTCCTCAATATAGCTAGCCACTTTTGTATTTAGCAAATTGTGCCCCATAACTCCATTTGTGGAGGGGGCAATGTGAACTCACGTGATGCTCTTGAGTCTTAACTGCAACCCTTCTAGTCTGGGTATCTTCTGGATGACTGGGTATAGACAACCACAGTGTATGAAGTAGAACCTCGAAAAAGTATTTTTGTTGCCTCACTTTTAAGGTACTCACTCAGCAACTAGCAAGTGGCCTCTGCCTCCAGCTGATGTAGAGAGATTGTCCAGAGGCCATGAATCTCATTATTTGACAACTAAAGTCCTCTATGCACTCTTGAGAATTTTCTCCTCCACTGAATTGGGATTTGCTTTTCTGAATAATATAGTAAGCTGTCAGTTCAATACATTATTGATAAAATCTTTTATATTAATAATCATATATTCTATGTAAGACTTCTTTGAGGCAATATAAAATGTTTCCAATTTTTAAAAAGGATATTTCTAAAGACACAACTTCTATAATTTTTATTTGAATTTTGAAGCACTTTATAGTAAACTCACCACAGAAGTTAGCATCTTTCAAGATATTTAGGTGCTATGAAAATACACCAATGCTTCTTAACTTTATGCTCATAAACTATCACTATCATTTTTCTTAATTGCAATTGCAATTTTAATAGTGATTTTTCATTTCTAGCAATCTTTTACAATTGTTATTTCTAATTTTTTGGTCACAAGATTCACTCCATTATTCATTTGTGATTACTGTATCCACAATTTATAGATGCCAAGAAATATTCTATAAAGTAAGCAATTTGAAACACCACCACATTTATTATTTCATACATCTCTGTGAGTCAATGCCTTCATTCTAGTGCAAGTCAACTGGTTCCTCTGTGTCAAGACAGAAAATAATATGCAGATGAAAAGAACTGGAAGTCTATGTATACACTTTTAGAATCACTCCAGCTTTTGGCCATATTCCACTGCCTATGGGATGTATGGGTGAAGTTTGTTTGCTGGGTGTCAAGTAGGTATATATCTGCCTCTACAAGCCACTTGCATTCCCTGATTCATTGATCCCTTCAAAGTTACCACTGGTGGTGTAAGCCTTCATGATCTTTCTTTTCCACCCTTCTTTTTCTGCCATGTGTTTCTGACTAATACTAGTTGAAAAGACTTTTTTTATTCTCTTTTAGAGAGCATCAGAGATTAGGCTTGGCCCATGTGGATACTTGAGGATAATCTACTCATTTCATAATGTTATATCTGATAAGTACTTTTCTGTCATGTTACATAACTTAGGCATCAAAATAATAGGAAATGAAATCATTCTACCAAAATTATCTGTGATACTTTGAGTTATAAGCAAATAATTTTTATTGCATTTTTCTGCTTTGATCTCAGAACTTTTTAGTTTAATTCAACTCCTTTTGGAGTAGTGTCCTTCCTTCTTTGTCAAACACTGCTTCTGTTTTTTTTTTTAATCTAATTTTGTGGCACTTATTATGACTTGTATGTTAACAGCATCCCCAAACTATAGCAACTTTCTTCCTTGGAAAGCATAAGGAGTTAATGGTAACTTCCATGAAAGCAGATAGAATGTCAGTGAAATTTATCACATTTGTAAAACTTGATCTGTGTTTTCTATGATGGTATAGAATCCCTAGGAAATGTAGGCAGATCATACATCCACTTACAACTTTGTAACTTTCACACAACTGTCCACCATGTGTTCAAAGGAATATTTGAGGGCATTGCAGGAGACTGTGAGACTTTAGAGAGAAAGTGAGGAAGTGTGATGGTTGAGAAGGAGAATCCAGAAACGTCATCCAGGTACTTGAGGCGCTGTCCTGAAAGACACTCAGAAGTTGGCTTTTGTTTGGAAGTTCATGGGAGAAACGCACAAATCTCCCAAGGGAGAATGCCCAGAGAGATTGCAAAAGCTAATACAAGATGGGTAGATGAAAAAAAATCCACACACTCGAAGACCTCAACTGAACAAAGATAACCAAAGACTTTGGATCTCTGCCTACCATAATACATCATCTACTGAAGTCTAATTAGAGAATAAAACAAACAGAAAAATTACATGGTATTCTGGGTCTTACATTAAATATCAAGCAATGGCAGGATACAGTGAGAGTCACTGGGCTAATATAGGTGAAATTTAAATCATAACTGCCACCAAAGGAGAGACTGAATTGTGCCAGCTGTATGCGGCAACTCAACAACACATTAGGTGGACATTAACAGCCATGATAAGGGGCAGGATCACTTGATTCATAAGCACAAAGCCCTAAATTTAGTTTCTTGGCACCCTGTTACCTGGGCATGGTGCCACTTGGCTGTAATCCTATCACTCAGGAAGGTGAGGCAGGAGGATTTTCATCAGTTTTAGTCTGGGCTACATAGTAAGTTCAGGACCAGCCAAGATTATTGAGGAAGACTCTATCTCAAAAACAAATGAATAAAACATAATGTCTTAATTAAGAGGCAAAATTTTTCCTTGGCATAAATAACATTACCACATGTAATACAATATTATTTACTTCAATTGTTCTACATTGGTTTTCTGGCTTATGCATGTTTTTGATGCATAAAAATTGCACACATTTCTGAGGTACACAGTGACAATTTGATAGACATGTTACTGCAAAATATTGCATTAAAATCAAATGATATGAATTACATGAACAAAAATTATTACTAACCGACAAAGTATCAAAAAGGAAAGTAAACTTGAGGCCTGATGAAACATCATTTAGAATTATCAAGTGGAAATAGAAATATTTGTGTTTAAAATTCTAACATGAATATCTAATGATTGAATTCCTTAAGCAACAGTTTTATACCAATAAAGAACTTTAAACAAAAGACAAGCTCAGTTAGTGTGCTGAAAATGAGTTTCTTTTTTTTTTCTTTTTTTATCCCTAACCCTAACCCTTATGAGAAAGAGTTTCATCAGAGATGACACTAATTTAAATGAGCTTATGAAAGGACTGAAAAAATAGAGGAAAATGTCAATAAAATAAAAGTCAATCAACAGGAATCATCCTTCCAAAAGAATACAAAAAGAAAATCAGTAGAAAAATAAATGTAAAACACTGATGTTAAAAATGTGTATACTTGAGAGAAACTGAGTTGTCGTTGGAACAGAAAGGGCAAGGGGTCAGAAAAACAACAACAGCAACATACACTTTTTTATAAGCCTGCTTTTTTTTCGCTCAATTTCAAAGCTTAAAGCCATACATGCTGTTGGGTCAAAGTTTTCATCAAAGTGCTATTTTATCTTATTGTCTAATTCCTCTGCCTAGAAATTACTATAAAATCTTGAATGAAAATAAGAAAATGTGCCTTGCTTCTGATATTGGAATCATATTATCATTATTGCTGGGACTCAGGTCATCCTCATATGACTTCCACCCTTTGAATGGAGTCAAGGTGGGGAAGAGGCACAGTCCTTTTCACTAATACTGCTTGGGATGGTTTATGAAATGTAGATCTGAGAGGTATCATTAAAATTGGTACTGGCCTACTCCACTTGCCATGAAAACTTTGGAAGAAAAGCAAGCAAACAAACAAACAAACAAAACAAAAACAAAACTAAAAAAATTCCATGTTTTCTGGCTATGTTCCTAGAAAGAAACGTCTTTGGTACTAAGACGGCAACGGGAAGGAGGAAGCCTGTTGAGCTACCAGTGTACACTGTTATTTATGTCATTAAGTTTTGATCAATTTTCTTAAATACCTATTTCTGTATTGCTGCATGCCATAAGACTGTTTAGAGAGATTCTAGTTTTTACGAGTCTAGCCACGTGCCTACCTGTCTCCCGTTAAATGTTTCACTGAGTCTTTTGATCACGTAACATTGCCATTGCAGAAACCTTTATTCTTTTCACTATCAAACTGATCCACTCCCATCCAGACACTGAAGTATTGCTTATCTTCTTAGTTTCCCAAGTATCACATTTTTGTTTTGTTCAGACTTTACTAGCAAAGGGAAACTGGCAAAGAAAAATAAATACTAATCATCACCCTTAAGGGTTAAGATACGTTGACAGGCTCGCCTGTTAGATATCCCAGGCATCTTGATCCCTGGAATCTAGTTCACTCCTCTATCCCCAGTCTGTAATGTTTGTCCAGCTACATGAGACAACTCTTGTTTTGATCAACCTTTTCCTCGACCTCCAGGCTAAACACCAATTAAGAATCAGCAGGTGTCTCAAAAAAAAAAAAGGGAAGAAAAACAACGCTCCCCTCTCTGCATTCCCATCCTCTGTGTTGCATCAATTTCTAAATCACAGACGTCTTGGATGCTTTCACATGACTTCCCATGTCGTTTTTGTATTTCACCTAGGCTTTTACAGTTGTTTTCGCTGTGATACGTGTGCACTACGCTCAGACCCAGAGTTCAGTTTTGTCTATAAATTCTTAAATTAAAACGTACACTCTCGCATATTTAGGGAGCAGTACCTGAAATAGTTCGTTATCAACTGAGATTGTAACCTACCTGGTATCACGGGCAGGGAGATCTTTAAAAATGATATTTTGTAATAAAATCCCTTCTTATTAGTGGGAAGTTGTCTCAATAGACAATTGTTGAAGGGGTCTCCGTCCCGAGGGGATGGCCCGGAAGAGCCAAGGAGAGGTGGGACAACAGAGTAAACACTCTGGTAGTCGTTCTGTGAACGCCTTGTGGCTTTTCTTAGGACGTTCGGGGGCTTAAATAGACTGAGGAAGCTATCTTGGGCCAATCAGCAAGGCCTCAACCAGCTGGGAGGTCTCCTGGGGGAGGAAATGAGCAGAGGAAGGAGATTGGAATACGCCAGCAGTTCCATGTTTCAGCAAAACAACACCTGTCTTAAATTACAAGCAGTAACACTTCTTTGTGGGAAGGAACTTGGCCAAGGTCAGTGATGCTGAGGCTCTCGGGCCCAAGGGCCCCAACAAATTATATTTCTAGTAATTGTTTAGCTGTTAGTAGATGGTATTACGATTATCTCAAGTGCTTAGACATTATGATTATTTGGGAAAGAGATACACTTAGAAAACTGTATTTTGTTATTTCTGTTTATATTTAAAATATCATAATTTCACGTGGTTCTCAGTTCAGTTGAATTACATGGGCTACTGTCAATATGCTAACTTGGATACCCATTAAAATATTTGAAAACTGAAATAGTGCAATATTAGTATTGAAAGTTATTGAAACAAAAGGCAGAAAATCAGAGTAGAGAGTATACTTTAATTTTAAAGAAAATATTTATCTTTGGAAGAATGGCTAGACTCCCACATTTTCTTAAAATTCTAAGACAAGAATATTCTCAGAGATAAACATAACTGGGTTATGTTTTGTTACCTGGACATGCACGGGCTTTTTCATTAACATGTGAAGCAAGAAAAATGAAGGGAGAAAAATTAGAAAGTCTAGGAATAAAGGAAGGAGAAACATTAAATAAAGAAGGTAGCTAGGAGCAATTGCTGAATTTGGCACGTTCTTTCCTAAAGCATTCTGTGACCAGCACTTGGGAGGCAGAGGCAGGAGGACTGTGGTAATTCTGAGGACAACCAGGGCTACAAAGTTATTTAAAGACTAACCTGGATGACAGAAGAAGAACCTGTCTCAAAAATAAAATAAAATAAATAAAAAGAGCATTCTATCATGATTTAACCATATAGTCTTTAATTCTAAGTTTTATTAAAAGTAATGGTGCATTGTAATAATTTATGAAATATTTAATATAAGAAACATGGTTTTGATTTTGTTTTCTCATACTTAGCATGATATGTTTTAAGTATATCCCACTTAACAAACATCTGTTCCTGGTGTAAGTCACAGAATTTCTTGCTTGCATAATCATCCATTATATTTTTTTTGTTTTGAAATAACTTATATTTTCATAATTTTAAATAATTAGTGCTTAATGTGCAAGCTTAAATAAGTTAACTTTCATATGGAGTTTTGTGTGCCATTTAAAAACTCTTGTTATGAGTATTTGATATTTTGATGTCTACAAAGGTTTTAGGCAAAAATAAAAATAAATCACATTTGAGATTTTCAAATGCGATTTTACCGACACATAGTCACGCACAAAAAAATTGATTACTTTTGATCATTTGTGTAGCAAAGACATATAGCTAGAATTTCCTTCGAGTTTCCATAGATAAAATAATGAAATGACAGCTCTGGAGCAACTTGACCCTTCTGGTTAGAAAGAAAACATTTTAGAAAACAACAGAATTTTCCTTCCATTATTTTCAATAACATGTTTTTCAATCACGTGTCTTCATATCTTATTTGGAAAACTTCAGTAAGTAGGTGAGAACTTTTCTCAGTCTGGAAAATATACCTTGAAATGTGTATATGAAACTAATGGACAACAGAGAGGTTGAGGTTTCAGGCAAGTCAGAGTCTTAAGGCATTATCTAAGGAAATGTACCCCTTTAGGACTTGGGGTGCTCAGTTAAAAACTGGCTCTTTTTTTAACTAAATCTGTTTCAATCTCTGTTTATTTTGATTATGATAAAACTTCAATTATTAAATTGCTTATTCACATGTTAGAAAACACTTGGACACTTATAATCATCGCAGCATGTGGGGGATAAAGACACCTGAAATGAGCAGTCATTGTTTGCAATTATATATTAGGAGAGTTACCAATGCCATATAAATACATTAATGACAATTTTCAGATAAAAAATATAATATTAGAAAAAATATGTGACATCTCTATTTCCAAAAGTACAAACAATATTTAAAAATTCAGCAGACATATTTTTCCCAGCAACACGCTATGTGAGGGGCTGTGTTGTATTTCTCACCATAGGCCGTGTTTAATCAGATTTTACAGTAAAAGGCAATATTTTCATCAGATATTACTGTATTAAGGTACAATTGTAGTTGAGTAGTAATCCTATAAAAATAGTTTTTGTTCTTCCTTAAAATGCATTTTCATCTCATTACTGATCAGCATTGGATCCTGAATAGAATGTGATAGCCACGTATGTCTCCTGATGTGTATCAGACACTAGTAGACAAAAAAAAAAAAAAAGCACAGAACGTATTTCCTAAAATCCCTCATGCAAAGCGTATTTGTCCACAATAAGAAAAAAATTGAAAGAATGATTTGACAAACTCTGGCCAAATATGTGAATATTACCTTTTGTTTCATCATATTTTATATAAATGCAAACGATGCCATCAGTCCTTATTCCTTCGTATTTTGCGGGTGCATTTGGTATCCTTGGAATCCACAACAGATGATTAGGATAAATTTTGTATCTTTCAGACTAAATCAAATAATTACCTGATAAAATAAAAACATAACTCCTTAATCCACAGTGTTAACGTTTGATCATCTCACAAGGAACCTGAAATATCTGATTATGATGCACTGCCAAGACACAGAATTGAAATAAGGTGTATGTAGTCTTTCAGGCTTTGGAAATTTGTAGTTTATTGGTCTGCTTTAAAAATTAAGTGGTGCATAAAGTGTAATGAAATTTATTTAAGTTATTGATGAACTGAATTTATTTACTTCTGCTAGGATTGGTTGATTCATTTGAATCAAAATATATTTCCTAATATAATGTGTATATATAATAATTGTATATATATTGCATAAGCTCTGTAACTGTAAAATAATAAACAATGAAATTTTGAAAGCACTGAAATAATATGTCAGAATAATTTATCAGCAGCACAACTTACTCGATTTGCTGAAATCCTACTTCTAATTATGACGTCAACTTGGAAATAGTGATTGAAAATGGATGAAATAGCTATGAAAATTGTTTTGACTATTACAGTGATTCATGGAGTATCAAGTAAGTTCTTTTCAAACCATGTGTATATTCTGCAATGTTCAGATAAGGAAAAACATAAAAATCTTCTCAAAGATGCATTATTTTTGTGATAACATAAAATAACACTTTGTCTAGGTTTCTTTAAAAATATGCAACACATTACTACACTTAGTCACTCTTCTGCAAAAGAAGAGTTTTTGTCCTTCCTTATCTCTCTGTAACCAAGTTTCATCAATGCAGAGGGAATTATATCTTTACTACCACTGGAAAGCACTTTCTAGGGATATGATAATAAATGTCACATTTTGTTCAACTAATTTTGATATTTTCAATGCCAAATTTTCATATTTTCCATCTATTTTAGCTTGAACAGAATCCTTTATAAGGAATTATTACCCTGCCTTGTTTCCAGGACTAACAAATTCCTACTACTGAAATTCATAAAAATCTGTGTATCAATTTTCTTATCTACAAAGTAAAAGGCAGTCCTAACATACCTATTTGGATTTTATAAGAATTACATCAATTAAGAGTGTATGATCCTGATAAACACATTTGGTGTACCTACGTACTGTTATATCATACAAGCATTAGTATCAACACTATCTCTATTTTAAGTACATGGATTTGATATCATGCGGCTATTAAATATAAAATATTTCAAAAGACATTTGTAAGATTCAAAACCAAAAATTTGCAAAATATTTTAAAAAATATTTACTATCCAGAAAAATCTATTTTTCTACAAATTTAAGTCTTCAGATAAATATTTAAAAGTCAAGAAATTTTTCAGTATCACAGTGGAAATAATTGCAAAGTATTCTAAAATAATACTATCGCTAAACCTTAAAAAGTAGATATATTCTAATTATATATAGCTAAGTATTTAGAAAATAAGGGGTCACGTCAAATATTAGAAATAATTTCAAGAAAATAAAGATATGCTAATCTATGTTTGGCTATTTTATAATTTAAAAGTGATAAAACAAGGATGTTTAAACAATTTATAATATATTTTAAAGATTCACTTCCTTATTTCTACCTAGAAAAAGAATAAAATGCTTTGGTATTCAATGTAAATGTCTCTAATAGCATTTTATTCAGTAATCTGAGTGCTTCAATTATTGATCAAGTTTTTAGATGAACCATAAAAGCCTTATTTTAAAGCTTATTAGAATGTTCTCCAAGAGCAGTTAGGTATATCATACATATTTCAAACTTTATTTTGCCAAATTTTCTAAATCTGCTCCTTTTTCCTTATGGATGTAGCCTGTGATCTAAAGCCAAGCGAGAATATTTTAAATCTCCTGTGCCGATACCTGTTCACATCCAGCAAGTTTTCTAAATATTGCATCCTTACTTGATGCCATTGTGTTTCTTGTACTCTGCAGATGCCTGGAGATTATAATAACGTTGTCACAGTTGTCTCTTTCTTAGAACCTTCTGCCACAAGTGATTTCCCATCTTGTGATCTTAATCTTTCCTTACCACAATTTAAATCAAATATCCTTATGTTTTAATTCTTAACGTTCTGTCAGCCTACAAATAGTAAAGTAATAGTCTAATTTCTTTTTCTTGGGTTTGACATATTTTATACACTTTTTAAGAGCACTACTTATTAATAAGGCTTTTTTCCCCTAAACTTTGAGTAGTATTCATAATCCCATGATTTTCCAGTGGTATAATTTCAGCTTCCTTAGTATTGAATTTCCTTTTGCTTTTTATAAAAATAAATATTGAAGATTACTGATCTTCAATTCATTGACAGACATCTCTAGGAATGTCTTTGACAACTTCTCCAATGCCGTTGCTGCTGCTGCTGTCTTTTCCTTCTCCTCCTCTACCTCCTCCTCCTCCTCTTCCTTCTTTTTCTTCTTCTTCCTCTTATTCTTCTTCTGCTTCTCATTCTTGATTTTGTACATCTATCCCTTATTAATCGTAAACTTATTACATTTCTTTCATCTCCCTAAAAGAATTTTGTTTCATTGAAGACAAGTATAATAGATAATAATTACTGTATTTCTACATCACATATAAAAATCGTTATTAGTAAACATCAAGTACATTATGCATATAGTAAAATAATTTAACAAATATACATTTATTTTGTCATTGTGACTTATGTATTTTTATGGTGAATGAATAAAACTTGAAGATAGACGTATCATGTAATTTATGAATGTTACTTTAATGAAGGGGCATACTAAAAACTTTTAAATAATATAAAGGTGACACATTTGCATATGGTACCAGGAAGAGGAACTAAAAACACAGTATGTCTTTTTACATGATTTGTATAAATTTAGCTCATTCCTATTTTATCAGTACAGGTTTATATACTTGGATGATTTTAGTAACTACTGTTATATAAAAACAACTACCACATACTAAAATATTTTTCTAGCTATAAGAATTAGCAATTATTGAATTATTCAAATTAATAGAGTTATTTTTAATTTATGAAATTTCTTTTAAAAGGAAAAAAATCACATTCGTGAAGGCAAGGCACCTTGTTCTCTAATGCCTCCACAGCCCATAAAATATAAGACTAATAAATTTGACTCTGCAATTGTTATATCATTTAAATTACTCAAAACTTCTGGTGATTTTAAGTAACTGTTACAATCATTACTCAGATGAATAGTATGCACTCATAAACACATGTACAATATTTTAAGAACACTGAGATAACTATCAAGAAAAAACTTAGAAACGCTGAAGCTTAAAATTCAAAAAATGTACACCATGAATTTGATAAAATCATAAGTGTTTAAAAAGTTCATCAAACTCCTTAATAGTAGAAAAACAGTTGAACCAAATGCTATATTTCATTATTCAGGACCAGAGAATCAACAAGCTTTATGACTAACTTTTAAAATCACTAAGCAGAAAAATTCATCTGAGACTGCTTGTATGATAAGTAAGTATCCTTATAAGGAAATTAAGTGAAGTTTTGAAATTTAAAATAAGTGCCTACACATTTGTCCCAGGGATTATAGTTTTAAAAATAAATCCTAAAGTAGTGCATATATATATTTGAACAAAGAATGCCTTAATATCTCAGCAGCATGTATTGGTCTTTAACAAGATTAGCTAAATACATTATATTTTGTGCATACAATGTAGGAGTATGCAATAACTTTAAAACTCAGTTAAGAAAATAGAAAATGCCCAGTGTCATTACCAGCCTAATTACATCTCAAAAATTCATTACAATGGCTAACATTAAGGATGGCTGTATATTCTTTATATTATATTTATTCTAATATTGCTTCAAAAGTATCATTGAGGAAACAAAACAAATGTAGAATAAATATCTTTTTAAAACTTTCATGTTCACAGAAGAAGAAACTAAAGTCAATGTAGCAATGATTTGTTAGTGGAAGGTCCTGAAACCAAAAAACGAGTGAGTTTTTCTGCTTACTTTCATTTTCTCATTTTAATTTCTATGAATGCATTTATGGATGAAGGTTTTTAAATAAAAATGTCAAAACTATACCAATCTTCAGAAATAATATTCATTAAGATCTTGATGATAGTTTAAACTATTATCATAAAAGCAATAATTTCTTTGTAGAGAACATAAGGAACATTTACAAAAAAAGAAAATTCATAGTTAAAGAAAGGATTAAAGTAACAACATTTTCATTTCTGTCTTTAAGTTCATCTATATTAGATTCGTATCTTTCCCAAGCTTCAAAGCTAATTTGTTTTCTATAAGTCATCGTTTTCCAAAATTATTTTGAGAAATTAATAGGGAACAGAAACCGATGTCACCAAAAATATCAACAAAAGGCTTACCCAATGTGAAGTGCCAATAACATCCACATCAAAGATGCTATTTTGAAATTTTGGCGGTGTCTATTCAATGCAGATTATTCAAGAGTACATCCGTTTAATATTCTACATTTCGTCCAAAAGTTATTTTTAATACAAAAGAAGTCACAAGTATAGTTTAAAATACCTTGAGCATAGTAGAATATTCACAATTCTATGGGAAAGAGCAATATGCTAACCATGCATGACACCGACTCTGTGGTTTAGTTTGCGGTGCTTTGTATGGTATGAAGAGGAGCATCACTCCTGATACGTTTTTGTTTAGAGGCTGGCACTAAAAGTCCATTTAGTATTTTTGTCTCCTGATCTATAAAGCTTAAACTTCAGGAATATTGAGAACAATCACCACAGAGCTATGAAACAGCTCTTGTCGCTTCACTGAACACAAAAGCCTTAGGAATGACCCTAGGGGGAATCCTCCCTCCTGCTGTGCACTTAACAATCATTTATGCTCCCTGGATTCATCATTCAAGCAGGCCATGGGGACGAAGCAATGCAATTAACCTTTCCTATAAATTAAATGTGCAAATATTCTATGAAGCACTAGGCTAGAATAATTCTCCATCATTTCTAGGATGTGGTAGAGGAATAATTTTCATCAGTTGCTAAGTACTTTGAAGATTAATGACAGATTTACTTTTTTTAACAAAATATGTGTTTAAGGACAGGAGATCAGAAACAGTGTGCCAGCTTGCTTATGTATGTATATTTCTCTGATTTTTAGCGCATCAAAACAGAATTATACATACATCCTCAAGAAAATGCGACTGAAATACCCATTAATACTTTTGAACGTTTTTGTCTTTAATGATTATAGTTCTATTAAAAATGTTATTCAAATTAATTTGCATTTATAATGTAACACATATTTACTGAGCACCATTTATAAAAGCTCTACCCCATAGTAGTGATATGTTTATAATTATTTTGTACTCCAAACTTATCCACAGATTTTAAATTATTATAATCAAGATTAATATTTATGGTATGCAGTGAAAAGATGTATAAATATATGGATTTTATTAATTATAGATAAAATTTATAAATAACTAAGTGGGAAAACACATTTTATATAGCCATAGAAATAAATATTTATTTTTCTCCACTTTTTAAATACATATATATTATATACATGATACACAATGTTTACATGGAGCTTCAGTATTCTGTACACATATATAGCCTCTGTGAGTAACAAAGTCTGCCCCTCTCCCTTTTCTGATTTTCCTATACCCACCCCTTTTCTCCTAACTCCCACTTCATCCCAATTTAATTCTACAAAATAACTGTGCTGTGGGTTTTTCATATTAGAGAAGCCATTTGAGATTTAACCTTTTGTGTCTGACTCATTTCACTGAGCATGATGGTCTCAAAAGCCTCAAAACTCTCTGTGGTCGGAGTTAAGTAGTACTCCGTTGTGTACATATACCGCAATTTGACCTGTTGATGACTATTTTTGTGTCTTCCACATTTTAGCTGTTGTAAGTTGTACTGCTATGAACATGGGTATATATGTATCTCTGCTATATGATGCTTAAAACTCTTGAAAAAACTCCCAGAAGAGGTATGGCAGGATCAAAGGGGATAATTATTTTCAGCCTTTTGAGGAATTATTATTGTTATTATTATTATTATTATTATTATTATATGCTTAGATTTTTAACACATTTCCTACATTTAACCAATGATAGACTTTTAAAAACAACTAATACCATAGTGCATAATATAGAATTCTATTACAACATATTATTATTAATAATATTTTTATGCATTCAAATAAAGCACAGATCTAGGTAAGCAAAGATCACACAGCTAGAAAATAATAAACCTTCCTTGACAAAGGAAAGCTCATATTACTGCTAGTCACATTTTACCTTTTTAAATGATATAGTCATAACAAAATTAACATAAATCGATAAAGGGAATTGCACAATTTATTTTTTCAATAAAAAGGGCTTTTTCTTTCTTTGTTTCTTTCTCTTTTTTTTTTTTCTTTTCTTTTTATTTTTTGGGTACAGGGTCTTCCTCTGTAGACCAGGCTGGTCCTGAACTCACTGAGGTAGGCCAGGCTGGCCTTGGACTCAGAACAATCCTCCTGCTTCAGTATCCCCAGCACTGAGATTACAGGCTTGTGCCAACACTCCAGCTTTATGTGGTGCTGGGGAATCAAACTTAGGTCCTTTCAATGCAAGTGTTTTAACTGCTGTGCCATTCCCCTGTCCAACAGGACTTTTGTTAAAGGGTAAATCCAAATGAAAACTTTTCCATACAGCATAATTAAAATAGATTCACTCCTTTCAACATCATTAACACAAAAGCAAAAAGCACATGAAGGTGAAAAATATTCTGATTTTTGTAGTAATATATTTTCAATACAAAAATTATTTCTTCTACATCAATAACTGTAATAGAGAAAAATATTTTTAGAAATCCTGAATACTTACTGAAAAGGCAGCTGAATATGCTAAATTTTATCTCTGGGTACCATAGCAGCATAACTCATGAGGTACTGTGGAAGATTAATTGTTTTTAATTGTGTAAGGAAAAACTCATTGTGGCTGAAAACGTGAATCTTCAAAGGACTGAATTTTTATTTCTATCTCTGTGAGAAATAATTATGGAATAAGAGTTTATTGATTTACATTTGTGGTTTTCAGCATAAAAACAGCTAGCTCATTCCTGTTGAGACTAATATTTTCCTAATATGTGTAATCATGCAAAATTTCAAAAAATAGAAGGGTATAGTCACACACGTGTATAGACAGCACACATGAATCCTGCGGACCTGCCACACGAATCCTTCGTGTTTTGTGTCATCTGTTTAGTGTAAGGTGCACTTATAGACCTGAAAGTACAGTTTAATTTTCAAATTAATATTCATTTCATCAGAGATATTAAAAATGCATTTGTTCCATTTCTCTTTATCTATTATTTATATAGTTCTTTAAGCATTATATTCCATCCATAGTCTATTCTTACCAACTCCTATCAGCATTTGGCAACAGACATGATTTCATATTGAAAATTGTCTAGAATGGTCCATGGCATGCATAAGAGAATTAAGACAGTCTATGCTAATATAGGTAAATTCATTTCCTATCAGAATTTGAAATATTGCCTAAGTTGATAACAGAGAAATACACCACTAGAAAGTATGTGGCCAACCTCAGCTAAGTTCTCTTGAACGTTCACTTCCCAATTCCTTTGTCCTGAGTTATAGCTGGAGAATCAAATTTCCTTTTTCTTTTTAATCCTTGCTTTACTTATGGTTCTCATTCACTAGTTTTGTTTGCCTTCCAATGTATCTTTCATGTAGTTATTAGGATTTTGTAATTAATATTTCTTTTCATTGCATGCCCGCTTGTAAAATTGCCTGCTTTCTATACTGTGAAAGTATGACTTTTCTACTTCCATAGACATACATTCCACACAATATAAAATTTACATGTTATATATGAATATGGACTTGTTGCTATATGAGAATAAATGAATTTCTGAAGATCTAAATGTATCAGTCGGATTCGTACAAAACTGTAACCTGAAAGTATTCTGTTATTTATTAAATATCTACAACAAAGCCAGTAGGACAGGGTCTCGAAAGAAATAGACTATACATTTTATTCTCATTTGCCATTTTGTTGTTTCTGAAAATGTTGTAATTTTTGAGAAATAGATAAAAGAAAAGATAATCTTTACACAGTTAAAGAAAAAATAATACATAGCTAAGTAAATGGCTTCCTATTTCTCCTGACCTTTCTTATTGTATAAGCACATCTGCAATCATTTTAGAGCTATCAAGAATATTTGGATATATTTAGATGTTAAGAAAGCTGAGAAAGAGTTTACAAGTATAAATAATAAAGTAAATTAAATGAATTAATTAAAGTAAGTCAATTGTCTGAAAAACAGATATTACTGGAAAGACTAGAACCAGGAAGACATTTCATTAAAGTTTAGCCAAACTGAGAAACATAGGAAGAAAACTTCTGTCACTGTATGCAGAAATAAGACATTGCATGATTGTTTTTACTCTAATATGAAAATATTCGATATTTACTATTACCTTTTTTACTAATAATCTTTACAATATAGCTTGGGTCAGTTATTTGTTTAAACAAGCCACTCAATAATGTCTCTATAAATATATTATTCAATTATAATATATTATATCATATTTTTTATCAATCTTAATACTCTAAATTAAAATTTTATTATTATTCTCAAAAAATTTCAATTGCTGTCATAAAATCTCTGTAAAATAGGTTCTTAATTTGTTTTGCTAGTAGAATTTTCCTCTTTGCAGTTTATATTGTTCTCAGGCAAAATTAAATTTGTTTATAATTTTCCTCCAGACACATATAAAACAATTTAGCATGCTTAATTTATCTATCTCATTTTTTAGTTCATAGCAGAAGGTATATAAATTGTAGATCTTCTATTTTTTTATTCTGAGCTTACATTACTTACCAATTATCAGATTATCGATTGAAAATATTATGCCTATTATTTCAAACAAGATTTATCCCACTTTCTTTAAATAACTTTTCTTCCTTAACCTTAAGTATGCCTCTAATAAACAGAAAATCAGACATTCACATGCCCTTATGGGTTGAGCTTACATAAATAAATGTTCATAATGCAAGTAAAATGCTTGTTGCATTAATTTAATCCACCAATCTAAAAACTACAATAAAATTTTGAGTTTCTAAATAAGTAATATAATAAAATGAATAGCATTTTGGGTGACTCATTTGAGTTATATAAGAATTTTTCAGACTTCAGTTACATAAGTTTATAATCAAACATTATATTTGACCTCATTCAAAATCTCCAGGTCAATTTCAAAATGCATATTAAAGAGATATATATCCAATATTGTTAATTTCTATTCCTAATTTTATATGATATGCTAAAATTAGTCTTCACAATACTTTTCAGTTACAAGTAAGTGTTGAAACTTAGTCTAGAATATCTTTACATTTATGAGACCTAACATACTGAGGGCTTTCAATTGCTTTAGATTACAAAATTATACCATTGGTTCTTGTTGAAATGAGTCTTTCCTTACCTTCATTGAATTAAAAATAATCTAAAGGGGCTAGAGGAATGGTTCGGCAGTTAAAACGCTTGCCTAGCAAGCTCTAAGTCAGAAGCTAAGTACTCACGTTTGATGCCCCAGCACCACGGTAAACTCAGCATAGTGGCGCACGACTGTCATCCCCAAACTTAGGAGGCTAAGATGGGGGATTGCTGTGAGTCCAAGACTCGCCTGGGCTCCATCCTGAGTTCAGGATCAGCCTGGGTTACAAAGCGAGACCCTGTCTTCAAAAAAATGTAAAAATAAAATAAAAATGGGTGAAATCTTGCTTAATTTTAAATAAATTCTAATAAGCACCATATTGAGCTTTTATACAATACTATTTTCAGGGGTATATGGTATATATTTTATATATTTATGTTTTCCTTTTGATTTACTCTTAAACAACAGACTGACTTTTAACAAAAGAGTAAAATTTTCTTTGATGAATGTTAAGCACGTAGCTGTTTCTCACGTAGAAAAGCTGAATGAGGCAGAAGTTCATATTTTCAATATTTGGACGTGGTGACCAGTGCATTACAGTCCAACCACCCAAAACATAGAAGCAGTACTCTTTTCTAGGAAGCTCCAATTTCTGTCCGTCACAATGTGGCTAAGCACAGCATCTGAATTAATGCCTTTAAATAGCAAATAAACTTGCCCTTTCTTAGAATTTCCTGCAATATATTAAAATCACCTGTTTTTTTCTGCTCTCTCAGTAACCAGATTATAAGATCCTTCAGAGGATAGATGTGACTTTGTCCAGCATTGAATTTTTGCATAAGCATATACTCAATACTATTTTGAGTACTGGGTTTTAGTGCTGGTATTTTTATAAGCTATTTTTCTTTCATTTGCATCCAGAATTTAGATATTTTCAGTGCAAAAATGTAATAGGCGATAGAGATGTAAGGGAGGGTGGTGTGTTACTTCTGTATTCAAGTTGCTTGTATTAAATTTTATTAAGTGTTGTTTATCCTCACATCAAAGCCGGGGTCTGATTATATTAGTAGACTCACCTCAGACTTGCACCTTGTGCTGTAATGCAGTCCTGTTCATGTCAGTCCCTAATTTTGCTATATGTGAATGAATGAATTATTGAAAATCTATTAGAACACAGTAATTAAATAAGTAGACTCCATGATGTTAAGGATATTGCAGCCAAATTGCAGACAGCCTTCCATTTGTGAACCCTCAAACTTTAGTGCAAATTTTGTAACATAGAAACTTGCATGTCACACCTTTATCAAACACAAAGATTTCCCCTGAAATGATATAATTATCCCTTTTGAATTTGACACTTCAATTAATTGGCTACTATTCTATTTCCTCAGGGAACTAGTTTAATTCTGTCAATTTTTCTTCATAATGCAAAACTTTTACAGTATGAACATATTGGTGAGAATAATTTTGTATCCCAGTAGGAACAATTATACTTTCTCATGTGACTAATATTGCATGCAAGTCTACTGGTGAGCAGTAACATGTGCCTTTAATTCCTTTAATTTTCTTTCGACTATCCTGGATAAGAACCAATTTTTTTTCTTGGTTCTTGCTTTCTTATTGATTGTGAGAAAGTGAAATGACTATTTTTTACTTGTTGCTTGAAGATTTTGCCAGCTGAAACACTTTCTTTTTTAAAGTATTTCCTTTAATTACTTATTATCATCAATGATATCTTTATATGTATCATATTTATACAGAATACTTATTTTTGATTGCCATTTTGTAATGGAAGTTGATTTGTATCTTTTACAGCACCCTAAGTTTGAATGACAGATTAGAACTGCTTAAGGTGCAAACTTGCTGAGAGGCTATAGTTTGGAAATATTATATTTACTACATTTGACAAAAATTTACATACTCCTGATATGCTGCATTTATTTTAACATCTGTTACTTAGTTTCTGAACTATCAATGAACACATTTTAACTTTTCCTGGATTATCTTCCTAACAAACAAGTGATAGCTGGATTTGTGATCTTCAGTTTATAAAGTTACATGTGAGTTTCATTTTTAAGTCAGTATGGATATTTGTATTGGATATCCAATGCCTGTATCTATTGAAAGGTCGCATTCTTAAAAAGCACAAAGGGAATCAAGGTAAGAAATAATACACTTACTAAAGTCTAAAGTTATGAATAATGAAAGATATTTTGTTTTATAAACTTCTTGTTCCTATTATCTCAGTGGTAAAAATATGGAAAGAATTTTTTTTTTTTGCTCTTCAACTTAACTTTTTCTAACTGAAGTGCATTTTCCAACACCCAATTTTATAATGAAAATAATTAAAAATATTTTTGAGTAGCTTTACTTTACTTTTTTCATCCATTTTTGCCTAGTTTTTATGTTCTCATTTTAAGCTATCCTAAACCAGAATGCTATTTTTGGAGCAGCTTTCACTTGTTACGTGATTAGTTCCCGCATTTGGAATTGTGTACTTGTAAATTGTAAAATTCTAAATGCACTGCGAAGCATTTCTTATCTTTGAACACTTTGGGAAATCTGGTGCTCTGTAGAGAAAATTATTGGCTACAAAAACAAGGCTTCAGTCCAAATAAGGCCAAGTATATTCACCGAACTGTGCATGCAGTTGATAAGCTACTAAACCCTTTCAGGTATGTTTTTTTACATATAAATAAGCATAAATGAATCAACTTCCTGAAAATCACTTCATAAATGTTTAACAAGGACATTTTTATGTAACTCAATATTTTACACACAAAAGGATGTATGTGCATACATTCTAGATATTTTAAAGAATAATGCATAGTAAAATAAAATGCTAATTAATCTAAAACTAAGTACTAAACAGATGGCTGAACATCACTGTCGTTGAAGGTAGTTCCGCTCCTTGTAAGGACACGTTTTTCTGATGATAATTACCTACTTTGTGAATACTTTAGCAATCTTGTTTTGTTTTTCTACACTTTTACTAAACAGATATATGTTTCTAACTCACAAAATTAAAATACATTGTATGCATTTCCTGCGGCTCTTTTTTTCATATTTGTTTCAGAAAAGTAAACATGCTTTTTTATACTATTTAAATTCATCTGACTTAGCTTCTATATGTATTTTCACAGTGTATTTTTTAATGGGCATTTTTGACAAAATTTTCTTTTCATAAATAATGCTGGTAGGAAAATTCTCCGCAAACAAAAAAAATGATGTATTCTTTAAGGCAGGTTGTGCATATTCAAGCAAAATGTGGAACATCAACATGTTCTAGAAATTTGTGAGTTTGTGTTTGCATTGGAAATATGTGAAAATTCTAATTCTTCTTTTCATCACATAAATTTTAAAAATATCTTGACTTTTGCAATACGGTTATAGGAAATTTTCTGATGTGATTTTCATTTATTTTAAATTAACTATGTTTTAAGTAGTCACCTCATAGTCGTGTTTTTTTCTGTAATAAAAAATTTTTGCTCATTTCTTAATCGTTTTAACATTACTTTCTTAATTTGTAGGAATTCACTTACACAGTCGGGCATGTGTTTTGTAAATAGTGTTCCCCATTTTGTACATTATGCGTTTTCATATGTGTTTTCTTTTGATGAACAGTTCTTATTTTTTTCCTGATAATATTTAATGGGCCCTTTTTAAAAAGTCTTTACTATGGAGTCATGAAAACTGCCTCATATGTTTCTTTCTTCAAATTGAAAATTCTCCCCTTAATTTTCAAAAATTTGAAATTTTTGAAATTTGAAATTTTTTATCAATAATTTGGAGTGCATTGTAAATCAATGAGTAAGATCCATTTTCCTCCTTCTTTTCATCCTTTCTTTTTCTTATTCAGTTGTCAATATTATTGCCTGTTACATTTAGTGCTGCCCTTGCTAGTTTAGAATCTGTACCCGGGCTAACTCTTCTGCCCTTTGTATGACATGGTCTTATTTTCTTAAGTAACTACTCATCTCTTCCAATTTATATTCCTTTATAAAATATCTTAATATCAGAAGAATATTTTTAAATAATGTAGACATTTAGTGTGTTTTGGCACTAGAGTTGTCTTGTATTTTTGTTTGTTTATTTGTCTTCAACATGCATTTTATGTAAGGGTTTTATTTTTTTTCCCAGGAGTATTTTGGAAATGCTTATTTTAATATTCATGTAGAAATAGAGTTACCATGGAGAAGGACCTTAGAGTGATTCTCTATTCGTATATCTATTCATGAATATTAATGTATCAACATTAATATATTAGCATCTCATTTTTTTGCAATATTCTTAATATTTGTACATTGAGTCAAAATTGTCTATGTAAATATTGAGCATATGTACTAAGGCCTATTATTACATAAGTCATCTTTTGACTTGTGTTTTTAATTAATATTAATGGAATATAGATGACATTTGTCGTATGTATCACCAAACTGCCTAACATTTTATTAACTTTAGAAAAGTGACTGTAGTTTCTTTTGTATTTTCAAAATAGATAATTTATTTTCTGTTATCACATTATATTTTTTCTCTCAAAGCCAAATATTTTCTCACTTTATGTATTCCTTATCATCCCAGTAAAAATATAGAAAGAACTGCTACTACAGGCATTTTAACATTGCTGTTGTTTAAAGATAAATTTCAACATTTCCTCAACTAGTAATTTGTTAATTATTTTTATATAATTATCTTACTTTATCTAATTCTTTTTATTACTAGTTCGATGTAAGAATTCAACACGAATTTAACATTTTAATCTATCTTAGTTTTAACTGCAACTGCCCAGTAATCATCAGGAGAATTCTTGATTGCATATTTGTTTCCTAATTTTTCTGTCCATCATTGATTATCCGCAATTTTTCTTCACAAATGTTATTCCTTAAAATTCCCTTTGGTAATATACACTGTTGGTATTAAAGGCTGTTTGGTTTCAGTTAAAAATATTTTATTTTTTTTCTAAATATGAAGACATGATTCTAGATTGAGTCTCCAAATCTTTGACCTATTTTGGCAGAAAAGGTCAAGTCACTAATCTTGAGATTCCAAAATCATATTAAAGATGCAAAAGAATTAGATTTCATCAGTATTGAATTTTTTGTGTTTTTTTCCCTAAAATATAGAAATTTCTTTACTTTTGTAACTCCAGAAATAAAGTTTAAACGATATGCTGGTTATACTTTATCTAGTTCTATATGTTTGTATTCTAATATAGAAAATTGTGTCAAATTACAGCCATTAGAAGTCTCAGATAGAATTTTATGTCAGGCTAAATAGTTTGATCAAATGTAGTGAGTTCACACTTGTATGTAAAGAGGCGTTGAAGATATAAAACATTAATACCTGAAGACACCTTTTTAACATACTAACATTAGGAAAAAATACTAAAGTTTCTGAATAACTATGAGTGTTCAAATCCTGTTCAACATATTTACTCAATCCTAATTTTGCACCCTATTTGCGCTAAAAATTTAAGATAAACATAAATTCTTGGTTTTATCTTTTCTTAAAGCATTGAATGGTACTATTTATTCATTTATTTTATTTACTTATTTACTTATATTTTGTGGCAAGTTCTTACTCTGTAGTTCATTTTGGTTCTGAACTCACTGTGTAATGCAGGCTGACTTCAACCACTAAGCAATCAATCCTCCTGCCTCGACTTCCTAAATGCTGGGATGACTAGCCAGCACCACCGTGCCCTGTTCATGTGGTACTGGGGACTCAAGCTCAGGTGCTTGCGTTCACTAACCAAGCACTCTAACAACCAGCCCCAAATTCTTGGTATTATCAAAGACCTTCATCTTTACAAGTTAGTAGGTGAGAGATATTTTTATTTCAGTTTTTTTCCCATTTTATTTACTGTATACTTTTATGAGAATACTTGGTTATCACTTTCTTTGTTAATGTAACTATGAGTTATGTCAGCTAACTTGTTGAAGTGCTTATGTTTTTGTCAAGGTGTTGAGAACTTCACATATTTCATATACAGTAATCAGTTGCACTGTATGTCTTTCTTAATATTTAATTATTATATATTTTCACTTACTTTTGAAAATTAAGCTTTATGCATGACATACATTACAAATATTATTTTTCTTATATAAAGTATATTTGTATGTACAAATAGGTGATACTACTTTTACTTGTTGAAGTTCTTTTTAAGCATTGTTCTTTAGTGGTATGAAATCTGTTTCTGAGCTCTGTTTCAATTAATTCATTGTGAATATCTCTGTGTATATAGTATACTTTCAAGCAACTCCAACTGGCACCGCATAATCTCTCAACTATATTGGTTGTTATCAACAATGTCTCATCAAAGTTGGCTGATATATTTTTCCCCCACTATTTTTATTAATATACAAATGTAATACATAGTATTTACAATGAGTTTGGGTGTTTCATACATCTATGTATCACATCGACTTCACAGTCCCTTCCCATCTTCTACCCTCCCACCCCCTACCCGTCCCTTCCCCCGGCTCCGGCTATCACTTCGTATGGTTCCAAAGAATGTCTGTGTTCTGGGTTTTCCAAGTCCGAGAAACCATACGGTGTTTAACATGTTAATCTTCCGCACCTAACTCATTTCACTCAAGTCACCACTCTACCCCAGCTTCCTATTCCACTAATGGGTTTGCAGTAGTCAAATCTTGATACTTCCTCTCTGAATCCAACCAATCCCTTCATTGGGATATTCACCAAAAGTTGTCTGATATATTATTTACAGTAAAACTTAACATTTTTTAAAATAGCCTATTGTCATTCTTTTTGTCCCCTCATTAAGACAAGAATGATTTCATTTTCTATAAATATCAGATTAAACAGTTACATTTTAACAAGTTATTTTCCAAATAGATATTTCTGCAAAATTTACACACACTATTTTGAGTTACTAAGTATTTTATAAATGATATTTTATGACTTTTTATTGTGCCATGTTAATGTGATCTTACTCTCTGATATGGAATATATAGCATTACTTCATTAAAAATATTGATCATTTTGTTGACAATTTATTCATCTCTGTATATTTTAATTTGAAGAAAAACAGAGAATTTGAAAATGCATTCATTTGATATGAGTGTATTAAGTAGAAACTGACATCAGTTCCTTCACATAGATAATTGTCTTCTGAATAAGTTAGACATTTTGATATTAGTAACTATTAAAAATAGCTATGTTCAAAAACTCTGTGAGACCCTATTGTTACCTTCTTTGCACATTTTTATTTTGTATCTAAATAACATTTATTAAAAAGTATTATGTCCAAGTTATGTATTACACTCAAAGGAAACACTGAATCTCATTGTGTCCTACAAATGTATTTTTCAAAGTAGTAAACTTTGTCCTAAAATATACTTAAAAGAGAGTAAATCTGGAAAACTGAAAACATTATATTCATTACTGAAAAAATTGGTAATTATATTTCATAAAAATGTTTCCAAATTTTAACAGTATCAGTAAATTCAAACTTATAATAAATTAGATATAATTAAATGAACTGAAGCATAATTTACCAAATGCTATATTAATTTTTCACACACTAAACAATACTAAATATGTTTTATGTTTTCCTTAACATTACATCATGGAAAAGTTTTGATTTCCAGAAAAATATGTATAATCTATTCGTGGCCTATCTACTTAAGATTCTTATAAATTCACTTTATAGGATAACATTAGAAGAAAGCAAAGAGAGAAAACACAAGCTTTCAATTACAAGTTCTGTGATGTAAACTTAATTTTTCAGAACTAATTTATAAAATTTGACACAGATCTAAGTATGAAATTATGGTAAGTTTAGATAATTGGCTGAACTGTTTCATTTAAACGTTGTTACTGTGAGGACTGAACTGATTTGCTCACTTAGTTTTGCAGTGCTGAGATGAAGTGAATAGTGTTTATGTTCAGCTTAGATTCTCCATTTAAAACATAATTCATGCTAATGAAAATCATATGACATTAATCTCACTAAGCTTCTGGATGGTGCTTAACATTTCTCTTCCTTACATCATGTCTTTCAGGATGACAGTGTCACCCACCCACAGCACTTTATTTCAGCGTAAGAAAATGTTTTAGAATTTTTTCCAAATTTAAAGAAAAAATCCTCTCATTTCTTTTCCTTTAATAGGTCAAATTTATTAGTTTCCTCTCCAAAAAAATATATCCCATGCACACCGAAATAGAGTTTATGAAATATTAATATGTTCAAACAGTATACTGTATAATGCACTAAGCTAATCTCTCTACCACTACTTTTAATGCTTTTAAATTAGAAACCTTTATGTTCTAGATGTTAGTAATAACATATATAGTCTCATATTTTTTTAATTCTCATATAATTATTGAGTTTCTACAGCTTTACCAATAAATAAAAATGTTTTAAGTTAACCAATTTGTTCTAGTATCTGTCTTTTATATTCCACGTATAAACAAACTTCATTTCATGGCGGGGAGGTCTGTGGAGGAAGCAGAAAATTATTACTTATATTTGCTTACAAAGGACCGGGCTCTCTTTGATATATTTGCATATAACAGTACTTATTGAAAATAATAACTGTGTGTTATGAATGTTTTAGGGAGAGAATTGATATTTAGAAAAAAACAGATTTCTAAAGGAGAGCTGTATCTGAAGGAGAGAATCACGTTTCTAATATCCTTTAGGTTTACATGGCCTTTCTTAGACTGCAGTTTGATGTTTGCATTTATTTTCTACTACTTTATTAATTAAAACATAGAAGTAATATTTTGAAAAATATTGCTAATTTGGAGAAAGCTACATGTCAGATAAGACTGATAGAAATATGCTAGCCATGAGTAGTTATGCTGACAAAGGCAGTTTCAATAGAGAAGCAAGGTAGAGGCAGTGGTGTTGGCAGAAGTGGCTGAATTAGAAGCTCAGAATTAGGTGACAAAGACGGGTTGTGACAAATCGCGAAATCGGATCATATCACTAGACCTACTACGCTAGTTTATTATGCATCTGATAAGAAATCCTTAGCATTTTGCACACAAAATGCTAAGGTGTGCATTCCCTCTTGCTGTTGCTCAAGTTGTGGTTGTAGGCTGTGCACATGCAAGCTGTGTTATCCAAAAATAATATTTACTGACACTTGTTTTTTCTGCTCTAGAATTTTGTCTAGGAGAACATATATGACATTGAGAGTTGAGAAGTCATGATTTGAGGATCCAATTTACCTGTTTAGACAATTCTGGAGGATTTGTTCTGGATAGCATTTGAAAACAACAAGACTGTCTTCCATTAGTATTTCAATGTTGTTTGGGAGGCAGATATATTATAATTTTACATCAATCTAAGTATGAATTAACTCAGTATTTTCTCATGAAAGCAACTGTTGAAGTAGGGAAAAACTCAGCCATTTAATTAATCAATATCATTATTATTTTATTCAAAAATGTAGCAGACGTTTAATCATGCCCAACGTTCTGATGGAAAATAAAGAGAAAAATTAATAACATTTTTAAATGAGTGGCTGTAACAGTGCTTATTACACAGTCACATAACATGAAGAGAGACTCGTTAATTGTAATAATTCATGTTCAGAATGTTGAATCTTTGAAATATAATTACTATACAGAACATGACCTTTGAACTTTATATAGCTACAGTTCTGTTCTTCTTGCTTCATTATGGCATAAAGCAAATGTTTCTGGACTTGTAAGTTAAGAGACATTGTAAGGATATAATTATTCTGAATTAATTCAGCAACACTGATCAATGTTATTTTAAATTTTTTAGAAAATGAGATTTGTACTTTAAAAACTGCAATGCCAGAGAACTTACAATATTCTTAATATCAGCTGTAAAAAAAAAAAAAAAAAAACACTTGGAGGACATTCTTTGCATTTGGAAACGAGCTCTTAATTCTGTTGCTTTACCAAACAGACTTTCAAGGAGGAAGGCAAGCACTATTGAAAAAAATTCCAATTAATTCTCTTTTATTTTCATTTTTAAATTTTGTGTCTAAACCGTCTGGCATGGTGAGCGTTGACAGTATTGCCACCAATAAATTTAAAGTGACAATCTGAGGTACTTTTCTAATAGATTTTTGCAGAGGAGGACATTGAGCCTTAAGCTCAGAAAAATTCCACAGTCACATGTCTCATGTGTTGTTATGGTCTGGATATGAAATGGCCCCTAAAAGCCTCACCTGATTGAGTCAGGAGACTTAATTTCTTAATTTCTAGTGCTGAAATGAGATGGGGCCAGTCAGAAGGGGCAGATCACTGGGATGTTTCAGAAAGGGTCGCTGTGTTGGGCAAGACCTGGAAGAAATGCTCACTAGGACATGGAAAAATAATACACTTTACAAGGAGTTCCCAGCACCTCTTGAGCATAGAATTGTACACAGCAATAATTTTCCTCATGACACTAATCCACTTATGTCACCTCATGAATGATTCTAAAGAATTGGTGTGGTAATCCAATAAGGATCAACAAGATTAGGCTTGTTTTATTTACTAAGTCCTTAATAAGCATATTCAGAAGCTCAATCAAAAATGATATGAAAACAAGAAGTATTTCAAAAGTCTGGGTAATTTTTTGTTACACACCTGGACAAAAACTCATGGTAACTAAAAAGAAACTAGCAATATTCCATTTATTTGTATGCTGTAGCTACTGTTTTACTACAAAATATTTAATGTACTTAAGTATTTGTATATCGTAGATGGTGTCTAGTAAAATGCATACATCTCTCAAGTATAGGACAAGTTTGCAAACAAGAATCTTACCCTTAGCAATGGACTCTTTCTGAGTGACTCACGGTGCTATTTTTTTTAAACTACCTAGTCCTTTTCAGTTAAAGCTAAGATGTCCAAATATAAGGATAGGAGGTTAGCCTATCTGATTCATTGAAAATCTCATCCATGCTATCAAATCCCTGTTCTATAGTTGGATCTGGAGTGTCCCCTATAATCCTCATGTGTTTGGTTTGTAGTAATGTATTGTGGGACCTTGTGCTAATGGAAATTGGGGTCTGACTGGCAGTAGCAGGTGATTGGGCTTGGTATGGTGTAGGAATTGTGTCAATTTGTTGGGATTAGTTGAGATTGATGAGACATAAAACTGAGATTAGGAGCTGACCAGGACACAACTTCCAGGTAAGTGTTGTTGATTTGTAGGCCAGGAAGTGAGGGAAGGGCATGCACCCTGGGTGTGGGCAGCCCAACCTGCAGTTGAGTTAGTATAGGATGGAAGAAGAAATATTGTTACAGCTTTTTCCCAGGGAAGGCGCTAGCATTGCTCAACTCTCTAGACACAGAACTGCTCCCGCTTCACTTGACTTCTGTCAATAATACAGTGAGCAGCTCTCTAGCCTCTGCTGTGTGTCTTCACCAGTGCTGGCTATCCATAAATGAACTGTGCGAGACCTCCTGAAACTGTGAGCTAAATATATCTTTTCTTTCTTAAATTGTGGTTATTGGATATTCTTTCACAGGAATGAGAAAGTAACTAAGAAATCCTTTCAATTATATCCAGAGTTTTAATGCCAGTCACTTAAGTATAGTATTAATAGTCAGCTGTCTCATTTCATATTGATCTAGAAGTCCCAACTTTTCCATTGTATTATACCTGAAAATAATGTTCTTTTTTAATTCCCATACTTTCCCTTATATATCATGTGAAAAATCATTTATTATTCTGCTCACATATAGGTCCTCAAAGTCATGCCCTTATAATTTTATTTGCATATGTACATTTTTCTTCTTTTAGATGAAACAGCTTTTAAATATTGGTTATAAACAATTAGCCTTTTTAAATGTTTGATTGCAAGATTATCAAAATCATTTTGAGTTATGTACAAAGTACCAACCTCATCATAAAATTTCATGTATTTAGTTGAAAACTAATATTTTCTAATTGTGTGTTATTTTAAAGTCATTTGGTAAAATCATGTTTAAAAAGTCACTCTAATTTCCTATTATTATTTCTCACAAGCATGGTTTTCTTGATGTAACTACACAGTCTTTCATGTACTTATTTGTGATAAAAATAATATGTTAGTGACTTTAAAATGTCAGAAACTGTGTTACATCTTTGAAAGTCTTGGAGTTGTTTGTATAGGAAATCGGAAGTGTAAAGCACAGTTTAAAAGTATATTAGGCCACCCGAGCATATTATTGTAAACATGTAACCCTAGCCTGGGTGACTTAAACAGTAGGATCGTAAGATTTACCTCTGCGTGAGCAATTTAGTAAGACCTTGTTTTAAACAGAGCTGGTGTTGTAGCTTAATGTGAAAGCCCTGTTTTCAATCTCCGGTATCTGGGGTGGGGGTCAGGGAAACAAGCCATTTGTAGAGCCTCGTTAAGTACCAGCATATAATTGAGAATCAACAGTTTTATATATTAATAGGGAAAAATATTGTTAGGAATTATAGTGAAATAAAAGAAATAATTGGCTTTGGGTGAAAATAAACAATGCAAGCCAAATAAATGGTGTTTTACGCTTTCTTATATGATATAAAAATGCCTCAGTCTAGAATGTATTTTTGTTAGTGATTTAATGAAAACAACATTAAACAAATATAGTAGCAGTGGTTTTTATGTTTTCTCTCTGTGTTGTAGCTCATGTCATTCTAAATATATTGCTATTTTAAAATTTATAGTGTAGCTATACTTATTTCTATAATCTTTTATATTTTACGTATGAAAATAGGTTACCAATACATACAACTTGAAAATAATGTTATAGAATAGCATAAAAAATTTAATAGAAGCCAGAAAATATTGTGGCTGGGAAGAAGTGCTGGACTTGAATCAGGCCTTAGGAACTGGTTTGCAGAAATTTGCCTTACATAATTATTTGGAAGATTATACTTAAGGTCCTGAAACAGAGCAAAGGAAGGTCAGAAAGAGTTAACCGAGATGCCATCCTTAGCCATATTGTGAGGGACAGAAAGTGGAGCGTCTTAGAGAAAGGGATTGCTTCTATGTTTTAGGTGGTTGGCCTCGAATGTACTGGTCTCCACGTCCAAATATTGAAAATAAGAACTTCTCCTCCTTCAGCTTTTCATTGTGAGAAATAGCTACCTATTTAACTTTGATCAATGACAATTTTATTTTGGCTTATGATTCTTGAAGTTTCTACCAACGATAATACAGTGCTGTTGCTGCAGGCATGGGGTGAGGTAGGATGTTTGTGGAGAAGGCTGCCTTCACCTTGTGGCTCTAGAAAAACACAGAAAGGGATGAGAGGCCAGGATCTCAATATCCTCTCAAGGACCCACCTCCTACTGAGGCCATATCCCCCCTCTGTGCCATAATTCCTAAAAGTTCTACTACCTCTCAATTGCTCCACTGATGGGTGAGCAAGCTTTTCACGCAGGTGGTTTCAGGGATGGTCCAATGCAAAAGACACAAAGTGGAAATGTCAGCGACAGGTGAGAGGGCACAATGAAACCCGCAACTCCCCTACCGTCTATCTCCCTTCGTCATTTCCCAGCCCCAGTAACCACACATCTAACTACAGTGTCTTTCAGAGAGTAATGAGTATGACTTAAACTCCGACCTTCAAATCAGCAAGTTTTCTTTTTACTCAACTGAATTTTAAAGCATACAGAAAAGAGAATTGTAGACAATGTGGTTATCCAAGTGGATAGATCCAATATATAATTTTGACATAAATTTCAGTTACTGAAAAAAATTGATTGATAGTCCACTTTCCATATTTTATTGGATTTCTTCTCTTTTTTCTTTTCTATTTTACTAGGATTTTTGTTGTTGTTGTTGTTGTTGTTGTTGTTGTTGGCTTTAGTTTTGTAAATTTGCTTGTCTTGTGGCCCTGAGAGTTAAATATGTGATCTGATGCATGCTTTGCATAAATTCACCCAATAATTTATAAATTTATAACACCAACTCTAGATATATTTTTATTTTTGGGACAGGGTCTTGTGCTGTAGCCCAGTTTGGCCTTGGATTCATGGCAATCCTCCTGATTCAGCCTCTGGATGGCTAGGTTTTAAGTGGTGCTGGGTAATGAAACCCGAGGCCTTGTGCTTGCAGGGCAAGTGCTTTAGCCACTGTGCCGTTCCTCCAAGCTCCAACCCTAGAATTAATTGAATTGATTCTCATTATCTTCATAACCCCTTATTATTTTTCTACTTTTCTTAGGCAATTATTCTAAGGTGACTTAATTTGCATCTTTCATCATATTTAGCGTGTTGTTACATGAACATTTAAGTTTCTTTATATGCCACTGGATAGATATTTTAAATAGATATAAAGATAGATGATTTTTATATTTTTTCATTTAGTAAAATATTTTGAAGAACTACCCATGCAATGTTTACATTTATTATAGTTCTACTGAAGACTCATTAGAACACAATTTTACTACAGATCTCTGATAATACAAAAGTTGCTAAAAACAGCAGATTTTACATGTTCTAATATGAATAATTAGTGGTAAAAATGCTGTGCTCCCTCCGGCACATTTGTCAATGTGATTATTACCATCTCCAGGATGACTGGAGACTCTCCAGTTTTAGCCTCTGTCAGTAATTACTTTTTAAATATATATTAGGTAGTTTAAATTTAAAATAATTATTTTTAGTTTAGTTAGATTTCTGTAATCAATTTTATTGCCTCTTTTTGAGATTAGTACTACCATAGTTTCTTCATTTGTAATTCGATTTTGCATGTTGAATTGTCACAGATCATATGTTTCATAAAATTAATTATTTAATTTTAGACAATTATTTTGATATATATTTTCTTCGTTGTAAAGGAAATTCTTAAATTTAGTTTCATAAAATTAATAAATATTCTATTTAGTGAAGTTAGTTTTCCATATAACAAAGTATTGCATTTCATATTCTAACATTATTTTTCTAATATTAACTTTATTGAGTTCACATTATTTTTATATCCATGTTTAAAACCCTTTAAACATATTTTTTTACTTTCAAAATACAAATCTCTGTTTTTATATATCAGTTTCCCAGGATCATAATCAGTCATTTATTAACACATTTACTTGATAATTATCCCACATTTTGTTTGTCTGCAAATGTGGCCTTTGTTCTACTCCATATACTTTTATGATTGATTTTATAATAGAAATTGCTCAAAATAAGTGATTTTTAATCATGTCTTATTATCTAAAGTGGCAAGTTTACACTCTAGTTTTTAAATTTTAATTATTCATGGACCTGTGTAATATCAGATATTATTTTACCTTTAAATATTTCAAAACAAACAGAATATAAGATTAAGTGAATGATGACTGAACTTAGTACAAAAGTTAGAGTTACTATAAAGAAAAAAATAAGTGTAAAGAAACAAATGCAACTGCATTGAAGAGAGGGTTGGAAATTATGAAGACAGGAATAGAGAAGAAGGATGGAGTGGAAAAGAAGGGAGAAGCAGTGAAAAAAAAGGAAAGAACAAGTGATAGACATCTCATTCTCTATTTTCGTCTTACCCAACTATTTGGATGAATAAATAACTGTTTACTTTTGCTTATTTTAAAGAAAGAAATTAATTTCATTCGATTTTACAATTTATGCTTTAAAATAAATATGACTTCGATTTGATATCAACAGAAACAAAAAATAAGCATGCAAGAAAATTAAAAATGAGGCTATTTTGATTAATCCACAATTTATACATGAATCAATAAATATATACAACTGTGATTTGTCAGTAAAAATAAGATTAAAAATATGCACAATAATATTTTTGAATGAACTGTTTTATGACTTTATTGTAAAATATGTGGAAACGAAGAAATAAATGGATAAGAGATTTACTGTAACTCCTGGAACTTTCTCAGATAAAGAAGGTTGAAAATTTTGGTGGCCTGGTTTATAATTGCTGACAACTGAATTTAAATATTTTAATGAAACCAAAAATCATTTGAAAAGTACAAGATTTTTTAGGTATTTTACATAAATTTCACAATTACTGATTGTCAAAGTAAAATCACATACTTACAGAACACACACAGGTGATTGTAAACACATATCTCATGCACATGGCAGTTGGTATTGAAGTGGGGAGGAAGGTAGAGAGTGAGAGAAATAGAGAGAGAGAGAGAGAGAGAGAGAGAGAGAGAGAGAGAGAGAGGAGAGGCCACACTAAGCTTTTCATAGTAGAAGAGACACAAACAAAATGGCTTGCTTTTAAGTTTCCATAGGAAATGTCATAAATTGAAATCTAACTCAAACCTTGACATGAGCAGAATTGGTATTTGAGAATACTATGGACAGTGTTGGAAGTCTTGATTTAAATCTCTCTCTTTTTTCACATCTTGTGAACTTATTTAAATCTCTAATATGTCATTGATATTCAAAAGTCCAATATAAAAGCATTTATTTAAGTTTTTATTAAAAGAGAAACTACTTGTATATAGCCCAATCAAATTATTTTTCATTATTTTTCATTATTTTGTACAACTTGACATTATTATGTGTGGTACATCTTGTTTTTTATTTTTAATGCAGACTCATTGTTTTAGAGGAATAAAGTACTATTTCATTTATATAGAACTATTATTGTTATTTGAAATATGATCTGGCTGTGTAGTCCAGGTTGGTCCTGAACTCACTATGCTGCTCAGGCTTACCTAGAACTCACAGTAATCCTCCAGGCATAGCTTTCCATGTACAGGGCCTTCAATGATGTACCACCACTATTTTTGCATCAAGGTGCGTGCTAGAAGATCAGACTTGGGTACCTCGCACATCTGAAGCAATCACTCCAATCCCTGAGTTATTGCCTTAGCCCCAGAAGAAATTTTTATTATACATTCTTTATCGATATCATTATTATCCTTTAACAGCTTCAACCAAGATATGTAGCTCTTCTCATAATATGTACAATAATAATGTTATTGATAATACTTACAAGCCAACTATGTACAACCTACGTAATCATAGTTACAAATATCTTAACTTATACATTAATTATATATTGAAGTGAAATTGAGTAACTACACAAACAATAAATGAAGCCATCCTATCACTCAGTAGATGTAGACAATATAGTTACTGCAAAAAATGTTAGACGTATTATGAACAATCATTAGTAGTCAAATTAATAATTCAAGGTTTATGTCTTCAAAGATCTTTTAGAGTCACAGCAAAAGTTAAGTTCCAAAACGTGACTTGTACCATGGCACTGTCAACACCCCTCTCTGTGTGGCACATTTATTACAACCGAGGAATGAACATTGACGTGGTAACATTGCACAAAGTTCACAGGTTAAAGTTTCAGGCTCATCTCAAATGTTGTGTGTTTTGTAGAGTAAAACCGATACATAAAAAATATATGATACAGTTTGGTATTGTGAGCGCCACCTAACCAGAGCAGTGACACATATTTCACATGAAGATGGTGGACCTTTCAATTCTGCCCACTTTTACCTGACCGGGTGACTAGACGAAGAGGAGGAAGGAGGAGGAGGGATAAAAACCATGTCACAGTGACTGACTTGACCCACACCCACCAACTTAGATATTATTGGGAAGATCGTGCATCCTGCGAATTGACTGGGGGAAGGATTTATGATTTAGGGATTTGAACTCTCCATCCACCATACTTACAGTGAGTGTTCTTTCTTCACCTGCGTGTGGGGAAGTCATTACTTTTTGCAAAGAAAAATAATGAAAACCTCACATTTCTGTCCTCCTTGTGTCCCACAGCCATCCTTTGTTGGTCAGGTAAACTCCTGCAAGGTGTGTCTAATGTTAGCAAACAGAATAGCCTCACTCTCATGAAAACCTTCTTGTGTCTTTCATTCTTTTTCTGTAGCACCTAGAAAAATTGTATTTTTAAAGTCTCATTACTTATTCAAGATTGCATGGCTTGGGATAATACAGAAAGTAACATTTTTAAGTTGATTTTTTTTTCACTTAATGATAAAGGCTTAATGTCTTTTTGTTGCTTCACAGTTTAAGTAAATAATACTACAGTCTTTGGATGTTGATACCTATCCACTCAGCTAATGAATGACATCTTGATTGTTAACAAGATTGTTGACTGAATAAAATGCTGTACATATTCATGTGCACAGTTTGTATAAAAATAAAATTTCAGATACTTCGTGTAAACATCAAGGAACAATGCTGCAGGATTGTATAATAAAAGTAAGTCCATTTTCAGAAGAAACTCTCTGTAGTCTAAATGATTAATCTACTTTGGATTTTTACCTAAACTTAGTGACAATTTTCTTAATTTTGAATATTCTACGAGTTATGTAGCACCCTATCTTTATTGTTTTCTTTCATAATTCCAAAAGGATATGCAGAGTTAAATTATCTTTTCATGTGCTATTTCTGTCATCTGTACTCATTTCTAGATGATCAGATCTTTTGACTATGTGAAAAGTCATAGTTTTCTTACCATTGTGTTTTCAGAATTTGTTTTGGTAACAATCTTTTATCAAATGTGTCCTTTGCAAATTTATTTTCTGGTCTGTGGCTTAACATCTGTGTGTGTGTGTGTGGTACTAAGGATCAAATCCAAGGCTTTTGCACTAAGCTACATCCCCAGATCATCTTTCAGTCTGGTTTTTGATGCAAGATCTTAATAATTTGCTATGTTGCCTCAGCTGGCATCAACTTGGAATTCTCCTGTCTCAGCCTCCCCAAGTTCTGGGACAATACGCCTCTACCACTAGATCTGGTCATGGCTAGACTTCTATTCTCTTGACATTTTCTTTCATAGATCAGAGATTTATATTTGTAATCAAGCCCAGTTTACCAATTATGTTGGTGTTAGTTATGACTTGAGTGATCCAAAGTCAATACCATATCCAAAGTCAAATACATATTTTCCTGGGAAGTTGCATAACTCTCTACTTTAAAGTTGTATATGTTTTTCAATACTGTCTCTTTACACTGAGCTACATTTTTAAACATTCATTTATTTGTTTATATTTTGAAATGTAGTTAGTAAGTTGCTAACTTGCCCAGGTTGGGTTTGAAATCGTGCTATTCCTGTCTTAGCCTCTTAGAATGCTGGAATTACAGGCATGTGCCACCACACACAAGGAGGTATATGGCATGCCCTGCATTAGTATATTTAGTGAAGAGAATAAAGTCTTTGCCTTCATTAAATATATTTTCATGTGTTTCTATAGCTGTTCCTGGACCATTTAGATCTGGGAGCAAAAGGTTCAAGTGTTAGATTTTTTTAACAAAACAGCTACTGATGAACGTATCAGCAGAGAAAGAAAATAAGCTATGGGTTTTTAAAAGAAGAGTGCTATAACAAAAGTCAACTCAGTACATGCTGATTGACTTACAGACTCCCCTTCAAGCATATACAAGTGAAAGGTGATTCATAAATAATTATTTAGTAACAATCAAAATTTCCGGTGACAGTTTCCTAAGACAAATGCTAAATCCAAAGAAATATTTCAAATCCAAAAAGGTTATATTGCATTATTCATGTATGTATGGTAGGTATATATGTGTGTTTCACAATTACATATAGTCATTTGTTACACCTAAATACACAGACCACACACACACACACACACACACACACACACACACACACACACACACATTTATATATAATCGGAACATTTTACTATTAAGGTATTCCTTGCATAAACTAATTCATCATTTAGTAGTTGTTGAATGGCAGTGAGTTAGAATATTTAAGGTTATCCTCCTAATAACAATGTATAATGAAACTACAGTCTCAGGTTATATACAAAACTTAAATATTCATCTGGGAAAGAATGAATTTTTGTGTACTTATGAATTTGTCTTGTTAGTCACCTTCATGAAAATGAGATTCTAACAAGTACATATTACTCACACAGAGTTAGGAAGTCATTAATATTTCTGATGTCATTGAGTAAACTGGTGGAGGGGTGAAAAATTGAGGCCCGTATACTTTATGACATAAAAGAAGGATGAATGCAATCTGACAACTTAGCTTCTAAAAGAGAGTATTACATAAAACAAACAAAATGGGCTGGAGGGATACCGCAGCTGTTAAACACTTGCCTAGCTGTGGGTTAGATTCTCCAGCCCCATATAAGCCGGGTGTGGTGACGTGCACTTGCAATCCCAATACTCAAGAGGCTGAGGCTGCATTGCTATGAGTTGGAGGCCAAGCAGGCTATATAGTGAGTTCAGGATCAGCCTGGACTGCAGAGCAAAATTCTGTCTCAAAATAATAAAAAAAGGGAAAAATAATTGAGGGTAACTTTTGTAAGAGCAATATTTTCAGATACACAGTTTAGTAATGGAATAGCACATTTTTTTCTTTGTAATGTTTTTATTTCAATCAAATCAATATGAATTTAAAGAACATTGTTAACCTAAGATGTTATTGTGGTATAAAAGCAATATATCATCTTCTTATGTTTAAAGATTAACTGGAATGTCCTAGGACGATGTGGTGTTTACATTCAAGATATTGTTGTTCAGTTCATCAAAAGATTTATTATGTATCAATGCATAAGTGCAAAAGAAAGTCAGAAAACAGTATGTTTTACTTCTCTAAATATTTATAAGCTTGTTAGGTAATTCAGAACATTATTGCTGATTATAATTTTGAAGAATTTTTACCTTATAATTGTGCACAATGGAAAACTCTTTAAGAAAACCATAACAAATATATGCATGCAATGTTAAAATCTAAAAGTTATTTATAAGCAATTAAGTCTACCCCTAACATGTTTCACTACATTAAAGTTTGTTTGTATTTGAATAGTTTAACTGTAAAACATATTTGTTTATTTGCACAGCATTCTTTAGAAACTGAATAAGAAGTATCTTTGGAAGTAAATGATATATAATTTATTGGAAGTTTCGTAAAGAAATAATGAAAATTTTAGGGCAAGACAGATGGCATCTAAAACCAGAATTAATACTAAATTCAAACTAAGCTGGGTTATACAATTAAAGTTTAGGAAAAAAAAAAACAGTTGGAAAACAAGAGTTCACAGTCCGTAGAAACTCTTAAAGACCATGAAGATAAGAAATAGTTTCCAGACAACCAATAATATTCAGCATTTTAACCCAAAATCTTTGATAGAAAAATTACATAAACAGTAATATTCAAAAAGAAGAGCTCTGAGATTCACCACATTAAAGATAATCAATAATCAAGTCATTAAAGTGTCATGACACTGAGGATAAATTTTGATATAGAAATATATTTTACTTTATACAGTAAAAATCATTTGCATATCAAACACATTTCACTGGTTCAATGTAAATAATTATTCATGCAAGAAAAATGTTTCTTGAAGAACACATGATAAAATATTAAAGTCCTTTTACAAAGATTAATATATTTTGAAACTTATTCTGTGATATTGCTTTATAGATTTTCAAAATTATTCTATTAATATTACTTTTAAATAACATTGCTAAAAATTAAAAACAGGTTTCATCACAATGATCTTGGTGTTACTGGCTGATTGAAAGCCAGGTGGGTTGTTGTAGTTCTGTTTGGTCACCAGACCAGATCAAGGAGGTCACTTGTGGTAAATAAGAAAAAAAAAGACTTCCACAAAGCCAGCTTTGGGAGAGATAATGAGAACAATTTTCTCCAAAGTTGCCCCAGTCTCTGATTTATCTCTGTAAACTAGGGAATTCCATGCTTGTGTCTAAGGGGAGGGGTAATTACAAATTAAAATTAAATGTTGTAGTCTATTGTTGTGGCTGGCAAATTTTCTGTTGTTGGTGGTATTTGCTTTTTTGGCCTCCCCACCCTCCTCTACTCCTTCACACCCCTTGTAGATGTCACTGGACCCTGGCAGAGTGCCCTTCATCTCACAAGAAACTGATTCCCCCTCCAGGCAGGCATCTGCATATGGATACTTCTGGGATTTCCGCTCTTGTCCTTTCTATCCTCCAAGTCCATATCTTGTTTTAGAGAGGGAGGGGCTGGGGCATATGCCTGCAAAAATGCTTTTAATGGTTGTGGTGTCGGGTCCGATATCTTCTGGGCCTTGTGTCTCCACAGGCTTGAAGAATAAGTCATAAAAGACCAGAGTCAAGCTATAAAGAGAAGGCTTTATTGGGAAACTTACAAATGGAGAAAGAAAAGTAGGAAGGTCAAACTTCGGGTAGTCGGATGGGGGTCTGGGAAATGTGGGTTGTCTGTGTGGATCACTGCCTAGGGTTTTTTTTTTTTTTTTTTTTTTTTTTTTTTTTTTTTTTTTTTTTTTTTTTTTTTTTTTTTTTTTGTAATATAGCTGGGTAAGGGGCTGTCCTACACTAAGCAGCTTTTACTAGGGCTGGTTGCTAGGCTCTCCATCCTTAAACTTTTGCTGCCCGCCCCCTCCCCAGAAATGCTTATTCTCCCTTAAAAATCTTTTCCTCTATTTTCTTTTAACTGAGTTCTAAGGAGTGATCAGCTACAGACTGTCAGAAGTTATAGTCATCTGCCTTTTCTATAGTAATGCTTTCCAGTGAATTCTGTTTCTGGGAGATCCTGTATCCCTGACTACCTACAACTCCATGATATCCTCTCACAATACTATCCTACACATTCAGGCTAGAAATTAGCCAAAGAAAGGTTAACACTGATAGATTTGTGCTTCTGAACAACAGAAATAGTATTTACCTAAGTAATAACTATAAACTTTCAAACTTTACAAAAAATTTTTTTTCTGTGTAAAACAGAGGCAAAAAAATTCATTACAGAATCTTCGCTGTCAGCCACTACAGCAAATTAACTGAAAATTTGTGGGTTGTGATAGAGTTTCTAAGGTTGTCCTCATCTCTCTCTTCCCAAGAAAGCTTCAAAGACAGCACTTAAGAGCAGACATCATCACAAAGCCCTCCTATGTATCTTCTCATGTTCATTTCCTACTCAGAGAGCTAAAGATTAATAACAGCTGCAAGGAATGGCTTTTATATACTCGTCACTGGCAATTTCTCATGAATGAGAATAATGTTTTTTAGACAGCAGGCAAAGACAAATCACAAGTGAATCAGAATTACAAAATCAGCTGTAACCATGGCTGTTGTTCACACAGAGCTATTCTAGGTACCTGAAAAAGTGGAGCTGTGTGGGTGATGAAGCTGCCTTTCACCTGTTGCAGCTGATGAGTCCGCAAGGCTCAGTGTCTGTGAATACTTGTGCTTTGCGATGTAGTCTGTGATTATACCACCTGAAGCACTGCTGTTCCAAGTGGCACACAGCAGCTGCTATTGTAGTTTAGATATGACAGTGAAAAGAAAAGTTAAATATTCTCTTAAAGGCAGTTTTAGAAAATACAGACACACAAAGACGAAGAAGCATGCAACATATGGTTGAGGCAGGATAGGAGTAAAATAAGTGGAAAAGAGACAAGGAAAAGCATTTTTATGTTGTATTTTTTTAATAAACGCAATTTGAAAAACAGGCCCAGTTTTTTTTAAAGGACAGTGTATTCTTAAGGACAGCCTGTTAACTAGGCTCTGAAACTGTTTCACCTAGAAATTGAATTACACACACACACACACACACACACACACACACACACCCATCACCCCACCTTCAGGAAGTTGCATTGTTAAGACAAAGGCATGTCATAGCTTCAAACACATGGGGATGATGAATAGTCTAGCCCACTAAGTGGGGAAATCCCACAAAGATAACCCATCCAGTTGACACCCCAACTCCTGCAGTTGATGTCAGTCACCTGTGAATGAGCCATCATCCTTCCCCTGGGAGTGATTGTAACCTTTCATGTGCAAATGAAAAGCCACTTTAATGGAAATGCATACTCCATGGATGTCTACCTCTAAATTTCCATGAATATATTGTGGCCCCAGAGCGTGCCTCCATTTCCCTCTCATGAGGGCTCCACATGCTATTTAAGTGTGTATTTTTAAAATTTTTGTCCAATAAATTTTCTAGAGCCTATCTAACTCTTCTGTTTGCAGAGTTGGTCTGAGTTCCTGTTTCAGTGCCATGGACCTCTTGGGTCATGTCCCATGGTCCAATTATTATTTGTAAAGAATAACAGACAGCAGTAGCAGAAATATAGATGTAAATTTCTGTATCACATAAAGAAGTCATGATGGCTCCATAAACAACTCTTCTGAGAAAGATGCAGAGGAAATGATTGTAAAAGCTCAAAATGCACAGGCCTGGCTAAAGAGAAGATAACATAGTTTTGATTAATATCTACCTTGTCTGGAGGGGAAAACAAACAAATGTTTCTGTGATGGTAAAGGTAATATAAAAACTCTATTTTGTTGCTTTATTAATAAGACTCTGTACTCTACAGTAACTTCTGTAAACTTTTGTAGCTTCAAACTGCCTTCTGTTAATCTCGTGGTGAATTGTATCCAGTAAATTGTGGGAGCTGCTGATGGCTCCATTTGCCCCTGTATCTGCTTGTCTGCTTGCATGTAACAGGATATGCCTGAAGCCTGTGATAAAGGCCCCCAGGACATAGCCTCCCAATGACTCCTGGTCCCAGGCCTCAGCCTCCAAAAGTCATGTAGCAGCCCACTGAAAATAATCTCTGAGGTGTCGTGTCATAATTGGCCACTTGGTAATAGCAAAGCAGGTCCTCCAAGAATAATGACCAGATGCCTGGTTATGAAAGGTTAATGTATAATGATATAATAGCCCACGGAAAATAGTAAGTGGATGTCAAATTTTGATTGGTTGCTATTTAGTAATGATTACTTACTATGTAATAATATAAAATCACCCCACTGGTGCCTTTATAAGCCCTTTGTCTAAGCTCACTCAAGACTGCTACTGAAAACTCACCCAGAGTCCAGGGACATCCAGGCCGTAGTGTTCCTCACCCAGCATATAAAATATAAGGAATACTGACTCTAATTAATCCTTACTACTCCATATCTAGCTATCAGAGAAAAGTGAACCTTATAAAAAGAAAAGGCATAAACCTCACCTAGTAGTGTATATGGTGAATGATCAAGCTGTGGAATTCTTCTATGAGAAGAGAGATTAGAACACGCTTTTCTTTACAAAAGTAGGTTGCATTAAGCTAGTTCACAGCATACTGTTTCTGCTTTTGCCCCTCTTCGAAAGATAAATATAACTCATAGGTTAATCAGTGGCACAGGATGACTTTTTTGGCAATGAATATAAATTCTATGAATTTGGATAATGTAACAAGGAGGAGCCAGGGAGTTTTGTACCTCAATTTCCTTAAATGGAAACTTATAGAAAATATCATTTGTAGTTGTCTTTGTGGTTCATTGTCTTTATTTGAAACATTTTTCTTGCAAAAATGTTTGATTTAATTTCTCTTTGGCAAAAAATACTAAGTGGATCAAGTAGTTAATGATTAACTCAGTAATTTTCACTAAAATGTTAGGAAGTTTTAAAATTTTGAATATGAGCAGGTAGAATTTATAAGGTCTATTATTACTTTAATTCATGTTACTGAACTAAATATAAAAATAACAACATACTTATTTCTGAATATTCAGTGTTGCCAAAAATCTTTTGTTTTTAGAAGATATATAAAAATATATTAACACGATCCCCCAAATGCTAAATTCAACAAGGTTTTCTGTAGTACAAACTGATCTCTTTCTATAAGCACTAAACTCGATAAAATAGCCAACAGTGCATCTGGGAGGCTGAAGTGTGTAACTGGCAAAGTCCTGCATGATTGGCATCAGATAAACAAAACGTCCTCAAGATTCCTCATCTAGGAAATCATGTCAAGTGATTCACTAGGGAAGCCATAGGCAAGATTTAGAGATTCTCTTATTTGAGACATTGAGACTTCAAAAAAATGCTCAGAGATATTTTTCTGTCTTTTCATGTTATTGTTTAAAAATCATCAGACAGAAGGATAAATAGAAATCTCTCTCTCTCTCTCTCTCTCTCTCTCTCTCTCTCTCTCTCTCTCTCTCTTTTACTGAGATTCAAACCCAAGGCCTCTTTTGCACCAGGAAAATGCTCTACCACAGAGCTATAGCCACAATAAATGAAAAAAAAAAACATTTACAATCTATATTTAAAAAGTAGAATTTTAATGAAGAGTAATCCATTTACAATATTGAATGAATTAATAAAATTTTAATAAAATAGCCATATAAGTGTAAATAGGGATAAGAAGTGATTATAATATATGGAAAGTGTTTAAAATTATTATTAAAATAAAAGATTTATTTTTGGTTTGGAGGCATAACTCAGCAGTAAAGTGCTCACGTACCAGAGTTCAATTCCCTAGCACCTCACAAGCTGGGCTTGGTGGCATGTGCTTCTATTGCTAGCACTCTGGAGGCTGAGATAGGAGGATTGATTACTGTAAGTTCAAGGCCAGTCTGGGCCACGTTCTGAGCTCAGAATCAGCCTGGACTATAGACTGGGACTCTGTTTTAAAAAAAATAAATAAATAAATTTGACTATCCCCCAAGAAATACTACCCCTAGATTCAGACACCTTGCCCAATTATTCTTGCTATTTTCTGAATGTTGTAAAATTCATCTTTTTGTGAAAGTCTTCATAACACATGATCAAAAAGAGAAGTGAATATGCTGTTGACTGGTATTCAATGGAAAGACAGGCTCAAAAAAAAAAAAAAAAAAACTTGCACAGTGAGTCCTTTTTCATCTTGATTACCTCACCTGGCACTTTGTGACTTTTAGCTCTTCCCTCTGCTCGAAATGATCTTGAAAGATAAACATTTAGAATCAATTCAGAACATTAAGGCAGCCATGACAGCACAGCTAAAGACATTCCTGAAAGAGAATTTTCAGAACTGCTTCAAAAACCGAGAAGATGGATGAGACAAGTGTATTCAAATTAGTGGAAGTATTTTGAAGGAAATTAATGACAATGTGTCATTATTCTGATAATTTTCTAATTAAAACAATAATTATATTTTACAATTACATCTACCATATGGCTAAACACATATTAAAAATCTCTACTTAACTAAAGGACATCACTGTATTCACATGCCCAAAGCTGAGATGTTCATGGTTTCCCTATCATTTCAACTTGAAGCTACTTAGAATTCACAGCTCAGTCTGTAAGCTGAGATCCTATAGTTATCATGAATTATTGCTTAGAACATGCAATAAATTTCTAAGGAATTTCTTTGATTTTGCCCTTTAAGTCTTTTAAAGAAAACCATACCCAGTGTGACCTGTTTACATCTGTTAAATATTAATTAGATCATATCAGCTTTTTGACTTAAAATGTCAATTTGGTTTAAAATGCCCTCACTTATAGTTAACGGTGACGTGGTTTTAAGAGCCACATGATCTGGTTCTCCAAAGTGCTCTAGCTCATTTCTGTTTGCCTCTTGGTTCATCAATGAACCATACAGGTATCATAAGCTGGCTCTTTTCTTTTCTTTTCTTTTCTTTTCTTTTCTTCAAAAACTACTCTTTTTCTCATCTATACAAGACCGTTTCATTTCATAGTAACTATCAAACAATCGTTAACTAACAGCTTATCATCTAATTTGTATAATATACATAATATATGTAATGTAATATTTTATTGTAACTCATCTTGTGCTGTATATATGAACTATGATGCCTCTTTCCCTCTATTTATTTGCTTATTTATTTATTTAGGAGACAAGGTCTCACTGGGTCTGGGTCTGAGTTCACTCTGTAGTCCAGGCTGACTTGGAACTCATGGCAATCTTCCTGTCTCAGCCTCCTCAGTGATGGGACTGCAAGTATGTGTCACCACGTCCAGTTTAGGTCGTGCTGGGTAATCAAACCCAGATACTTAGTTATTGCTAGGCAAGCACTTTTAACCGCTGCTGAGGTATTCCTCTGCACCTTTTCTTTTCTTAGATAATAGATCCTCAGAGGCATAAATAGGAAAATTCAAGCAAGAGGAAAGAAATTCTCAAACCTTTTCAATAGACAGTACACTGTCTACACTTAATAAAAATGATCAAATCAGAAAGTTCACAGTCTAGAAAGAAGATTGTAGAGTGGTGAAGTTTTAAAAAATGAATTTATCCACTCAGTCAGCAGCACCCAGATGAGAAAATAATGATTCTAAGGGACAGTCTATGGCTCCTACAAGCCAATGTCCTCCAAAGACAATGTAAATTTATTTGGCCTATGTTTAAACTTTATATATAATGAAACCATAAAATTATTTTTATGCTTGACTTGTTTTTCTTTCTCTTATGCTTTTCATTTTTATCTACATGGTTATGTGCATTTATATGTAGTCCTTTTTTAACATACATTTTTGTTATCTGAATAAACTATAACTGGTTTCCCTGTTCCACTTGACAGTCTCTTAGATAGTTCCCCATCATGAACTGTTCTACATAATTTACCTAGAAACATAAACATTCATTTTTCCAAGAAATTTTAGTGTTTAAATTGTGTATATAATTTGCAGATAATATCAAGCAATTTTGCAAAAATGTCCACAAATTTACAGAGTATCGAGAGTGTGTCCCATTATCCATCTGTTGGTATTCCATGGATTTTTAGCTGTTCACATCTACTTCAGTATGTAATGAATCTCAGTTTAGTGTTCATATATGTTTTTCTTTATGCTCTCTTGAATATAGGTTCACTATGATTTTTTTTGCTATTTTTGTTGGGTTATATTTAATCTTATTAACATATTGAGCATTTATATTTCAGCATTTAACTATTTTACTAGAAAAATATATAGTTTAAATAATTTGATGCAAGCTTTCACCTGTGCTTACACTAATAAAAATATTTTTGATTGTCTAGAATTCTTATTAATAGTCTAGTGTGTCATGGTTTTCTGGGTGATTATTTCTTGATAAGTCTTGATAAAGATACAATTCCTGCTTAAATTTTAGAAGATTTTCTTACGTTTCATCTTCAAAAGGTAGCTTTATGTCCTCTCACACTTAGATTTGTAATGTTGTATATTTTTTTTGTTTGGGGTGAGGTAGGGATGATAATACGTTTATTTTTATGTATTTATTTTAATGGACAAAGAACACTTTTTTCTTTATAAACACATGCACTACACATATTAAGGGAGTTCAGTGGGATAATTTCACACAAGCATATGTTATGTAGTGATCATTTATTAAAAATATCATTTGTGCCTCTCAGGAAGGCTTGCCAGTCACTCTCCAGAAAATCATGGCCAGTGTGTCAGTTTTATTTCTCCTTGCCTACATTTTGTTGATTATCTTTTTTCTGCTCTTGTCTGAAAGCTTTGCTGTCCCATTATGACAGCTACATAATGAATTTGATGCTTGATAGCAGAGGATGATGGTAATAGCCACAATTCAGGCAAACATTTTTATTGTACTTAATTTACTCTTCTTAATGAAAGAACTCCTCCTCCTGTAGGACATGTTAAGAAGTGATTAGATCAATTGCACTGCTTTTTCTGTCATAAATTTGATTTTTTTTCTGCATTTGATTCTGTGTCTGAGTCTTATCTACAAGAAGTCAATTTTAGAGTGAGAAAAGTTTTTTGAGTGAAATACATTGCTAAAAATAAGGATCACTCAGTAGAGTGGTTCACATCTACAATCCCGCAACTCTAAAATTTGAGGCATGAGGATTGTCCAGCCTGGGGTATTAACAAGATTCTCTCTCTCTCTCTCTCTCTAAAAAAATGAAAGAAAAGGAGAAAGTGAGGTTGCCCTGTGAAAATGTCCAGGGTTCAATCAAACCTACCTCAAAATTAAAAAAAATCAGAAATATTAAAAAGTAATGCTATTAATCATAACATGTAACAGGACAAATCCTTGTGGTGATTTCCAATTTTTTTCAGATCTATCCACTTACTATTGAGCTCTATCATCATTCTATTTACAGAAAAATACCTATGGGATTTCTGTGATATTTAAGATTTGTGTAGGAAAGCTCAAATACACTGCCATGCTGTCCAGTACAGAAGTCATTCAATTATTTTTTTATTTTCACCTTTGAGAAATTATCTGTTTTTGGACATAGAGATCAGGCAAAAGGAAGCCCTGCACTGTATCCTTAATTACAGGTACTGAGTGCACTGGAAGAATTGGCTGTACCAACCATGTTTTAAAATTTTACAGAAAAGCTGTATGTCAAAATTTGTGTTTATGCATATTTTCTTGGACATTAAAATATTGCCAGTATTGCTATAAATTAAAGGGAAAGGAGGCAGATTAAATTGCATTTTTTCTATAGCATATTTGTGACTAAGTAAACAATGGGAAGAAAATAGATTAATAATCTCAGTAGGGTCACCTGTTTCATATAAAAGTTACAATTTCTTGTTGTAAACACTTTTCTCCCCCACTTTTCATGGTGACTCAGCTGAGCTTAACTTTCTACCCTTACTTTCACTGACCCTGCTGTGAGCAAGTTGCCAATATTCAGATGTAACTTTCTGGATCTGAAATGCCAAACTATAAATACCTAAAACTTCTTAGACCTCTTTTATTCACCTGAGTTGTTGATTTTGTTTGGTAAATTCCCTCCTCTGTTCACCCACGTTGAATCCTTGTTTAAACTTACATCTCAGTTTTCCCACATGTCTCCAACCTAAGGCAATGACTACTGCCGAAATTATATTAACGAATCTTGAAAGTAAAATCAGTCCCACCTAAACGTATGTTTGGATTAAAGACCACGATGGCGTATGCTGATTGCAATGCCCAACAACGAGCACTGTGCAGATGCGAGTGGATGTATTTAAATGAATGTAACTGGAATTTACCCTGTAATTATCCTCTCCAGGCTCTAAAAAATAGAATTTTCTTTTATTTGTTAGGAAAATTGGATAAGTAAATTCTGTCAAATTTATGACAAGTTCCCCAAAACTCAAGACTGAGCTTCTGGAGAAAATATGCAAAGCCACCATATGTCCTCTTATTTTTACTGTTCATGTCTTATGAGTTCAGATATAGGTGCACAGACATCAACTCCACATGAAATTGCAAGCGTTACATATTTTTGGTAAGAAATAGCTACTGCCACACATTAGCACTATGTAGAATGCTGAGCAAATGTTTTCTAAACTCTAACCTCACCAAATGTTTTATATTCACCTGTGATATTATGATCAGAGCATTTTAATAATATAATATTAAAATTATTCACAATATTTTGTAATTATAAGCTAATGTGATATGCAGATGAAGGTATTTACATATTACTACTTACAAGAAATCTAGTGAACTTTCATATACTAAGAAATACATAAAATGAATTTAAATGAATATATTTTACCTAAACAGTGATATCACAACTGCTTAGCATATGTAGAGTTATTATAGTGCCAAATTGCTTCATTTACTATAGGACCACTATTGGAAAAGTAGATGAAAATCATGACAAGGTGATATCTTTCCTTTATATTGTATTATTTGTGCTTTTTTGCTTTTGGCCACAATTGCCTACCAGATGTGCTTTTTATCTTTTGTTTTAATTTAAAAAGATTTTAAAGTGATCTATTTTTTATTTCATTTCATACAACCAGAAACAAATGTCTATATACAACTTAACACCAGTGATACAAAATACAGTGAAAAGAAATAAAACTTGATTAATGACATGTAGAAGACAACTCTATCATGAGTACTGGGTAATTTTTTAAATGACTTTTTCACAAGAAGAAATTTTAGAAGAAATGTGATAACCTAGCATTCAAAAGATAAATTTATAATACTAAATTAAACATAGTTATGCCAATGTGTTTCTAATTTCCAAAGGTAAACGGAAAGCATTTTAAACAGTGAGCTTTCTCACAATTTGTACATGATATGATTCTAAAGGATGGAGGCTTAATAAGCAAATTCCTTGCTAGAATTTATTTCATAACAAGATTATAAAATTCTCTTTTTATCTTGAATTTAGAAATGGAGGAAGATTAAAGAAACAAGTAACAATTCTTGATTGTTTCTTTACTTAGATGAATTGTAGACAATTTGATCAACATTTTAAGTATACTTTTTTGCATTTTCAAATTAGAAAAAACGTACATATATGTGGTAAGTATATTAATATTAATAAATTTATATTAAAATTCCTAGTGCAGAGGAGTATCAAATTTCATGAGGAATAAGAGCAAAGAGAGAATAAGGAACAAGATTCTACATTGATTATTTCAAAGATAATGTCAAAGGATTATTGGGATCTAAGCAAGATAAAACCCAAAATGATGTAGCAATAGGGAAAATACTTGGGTTGAAGAGAGAAAAGTTTCATCTTGACACATGAACAAAACTTTTCTAAAGTAAATGATGACATAGTGTGATAAATGCAGGAGTTTTTATTTGTGTATTGTAGGAATGCTTAGAAGTTGGAGGATTGCTTTAAGTTGAAAGGTACATAAAAATGCTGCTAAAATCCCAACGTGTATTATAATTCCCTCTCAAACAAATATAGAGATATGTATACATACACACACACATGGACAACCTTGCTTGTGTTATTACATGATAAGAGGAAAGAATACAGGTGAAAACAGGAGATTTTCATATAGTGATTAACTACATTTGTGCTTAGTTACAGTCTTGCTTTAAAATACACACAAGCACAAACACACACACACACACACACACACATCACATCACATATTTTCAAACAATAAGTAGCAGAATTCTCTTTGTGCTGAAAATTGCACGATAGTTTCCAAAGTGTTCAGGAACCGACAAAATAAAGCCTGAAAAATATACAAGGATCAGCTGAAAAAAATATGGCGAATGTTTGAAATTTAAAAAAAAAATCAGTAAAGGAAACATTGCCATTAATGTTTCTCAAAATGCTCCCCCTTCTAACACATCATTCTTGATACTTTCTGATGCAATTTGAAAGTCCTCTTTTGCGAGTGTCGGTGATAGTGCCAGCATTGCTACTTTGCTTATTATAAATCTATCTGGAACAAAGACTTTTCCCAATCATTTGATTTTTGGATAACTCAGAAGTTTACCAGTGCCAGGTCTAGCACATGAGGTGATGGCAAGGAACCAGACCTTTTTTACAAGCCTACCTTTCTGTTGGTTGGAAATCACAACATTAACTGGATCTTTTTAAACTTCTTTTAAAGACATTCCTGAAAGAGGATTTCCCGAACTGACTAAGAGAGCGAGAAATACAACAGGTTGCTCTGAGGACGAGCAAGGGCAATGTGTGTTTTACTGAAATTATTTTTTTCATTTACACTTTCACTGTACATTTTGATTATTATTTGTATATTAAAGCATAATAAACCTTGTAGCACCTATCATAGCACATCTTTTCATAGACTCGAATTATCTCTAAACATCTAATTTTAAGAGAGCTTATTTCAACAAAGCCTATACTGTTATCAGTAACGTCCATGTACTGTAATCTGTGGCATTTAAATGTGCTTGGGCCAAAATATATCACTTTATTAAAGTGATAGCTTGATGGTGTATAAATTCCTTCACTCTGACTGCAATGGCATTTTTGCTGCTTTAATATTAACATAATTTTTCATTATACCCAGTATTGCTTGGTCTATGAAAACCAACTTACATATTCTGCCATGTCACCATTATAAACTAATATTAGACATGAAAGAAAACCTTTAACCTAATTAGACAAATTAGATAGGGTAAGGATGTGTAAGCAACTTATCCATCAGTCAATAACTGGTTTAATTTTGATTTGCCTACATGATTATAGAAAGGCAAAGATTCTAAAATATCATGAAATGTTACATTATAAATGTCTTGATTAAAAATGAGTTTAAGTTTATGATACATATCAGAATAGAGAAAATATAGTAGGAATTCCTTTTTAGTTAAGTAGTAGATTAAATGTATCACTCTATTTCCAAGCCCTGATAGAGCAAACCTAATCGTTAATGCATACTCGGACAAGAACTGTAGGAAAAGGAGATGAAAGTAAATTTAACAAAAGAAATGATAATAGAAAACAGAATTTATTACAATTAAGAGCTTATTATGTGATGCAAAAATTGTAAACAATATTCTCTACGTCTTGAATTTGCCAACATGGACATACGATACATTTTCTTAAAATTTTTTTCTCCCATACTTCAATCTGTTCCAAACAGGCTACAAGAGTTATTAGTATAACTAATTCTAATTTGCCAGCCAGTGTTCCTGTTTCAAAGCTCTTGGTTTTTGTCTTTCTTTCATTGTTTAGTATGAATCATCAACCTGGGTCTAAAACCCTTGGTAGACTTATAGGTTCTATTTCTGCATAGAGATGCCACCAATTAGGACGTTCATACCAAATTATACACAAGCTCGCTTCTAATTTGTTTTTCTATGAGGTCACAAAATAGCTAAAGCCTGGGTGGTTAGGAGTGTTGTTTATTATTTTCTAATGTTTACTATGGTTGTAACTGAAATAGAGATTTGATATTTGAAAAGTTTTACATACTATATTCACTGATTCTTTATAGTTTCTGTTTTAGATTTCTCCCTTCTATGAAGAAATAATAATAATAATGCTCAGAACTTCTGTAGTTTGCCAGATACACAAACTATTTCAAAAACTCTCTTTCCAGAAATAAATACGTGTATGTATATAACTTTTATTTGAGCCACTTCTATGAAATTGATGATATCATTTCTTTTTGTAAACAATGTGAAGAAAGTTTAATCTCGTGTGTATCACAGAGATAATAAGGGACATACCCAAGTAACATATTTTCAGAATTATGCCTCTAAGAATTTTTCTTCCTCATACAAAATATTAAGAGATTCTTTGTTAACATTACAAAATCTCTTAAAATTTCTTCTCCTAAAATAATTCTGTGGTTCAAAACAAGATATTGGGGTTAAAATATCTTTTGCAATTACCAATGTTGTATGTTGTACATATTTTTCATTAAAACTCAAGAATCAAAATTATATGAGCCTCGCAATTTTGATAAGTCCAGAAAGGGGCATTAAAACTCATACAAATTAATTTAAACAATTAAAAACTCTTGAAAGTTTATTATTTACGTTTTATTAGCTCTATTTTATGTACACATAATTTTTGCTATTTTTTTGAGAAAGGGTGTTGCTCTGTAGTTAGGATGGTACTTATCCCACCGGTTGCCCAGGCTGACCTCGGACAGTTCTGGGATTGCAGTTGTGTGTTTCTATGCCCAATTATTATGTGGTGCTGGCGATGAAAACCTGATCCTAGTGCTTCCAAGGCAAGAACTGTAATCACTGACCTATACTTCCCAAACCCCATATTTTTTGCTTCTGTATAAACAAAGTTGGAAAAATAAAATAGGGATTTCAAGTTTATCAATGTTATTTCTATTATGTATAAGTTTGTGTAAGATTTAACACACAAGGTGTTTTCTAAATTATCATATTAATGTGAAATGTCAAAGGTGTAATTTTCCTTGTGGCCATGATGGAATTGAAAGTCTAGACTTAACCTTTTCTACAAACAGATGGGGGGAAAAGAACTGAAAGGAGAAGAAAAAAAAAATCAGACAATGAGCAAATAATACCATAACATTATAATCATAGAAATAGAAGAAAAAGTAGTTGAGAGGTCATATTGCTTAGACATATATTAAGGATCACAGTGTGGATGAAACACAGAAAAACTGATAATAAATGACCGTCTATTATAAAATTCAAAAAATTAGTGGCGTAAAATGGCTCTAATACAGGTGACAGAGTAGGAGGAGGGATAATGGACTCCCAGAAAAGGAAGAAATATTTGAAACATGGAGAGGTCATTGATGGACATTGATTCCCAAAACTCCATGTCTTTAACATCTGATAGAATTTGAAATTCATATATATATAGATAGATAGATAGATAGATAGATAGACAGATAGATGTAGATATAGATATGAAAGAAGGACACAGTGTAGGAACAGAGATTCCAATTAGTGTGCAGCAAAACCATAGCCCTAAGGATCTACATATTAAAGTTCAAAAATGCTGAAATAATTTTAAGTTGCGATGCATGTTTTAATGTAGAAGAAATATTTTGATCTGAGGACAAGGATATTGCTTGACATTTGAACTGAGTCTTTGAAAAATACTGTTAATAAATTACATATGAGAATTATGAGCTCACAGTTACACAGATGTCCAAGCTCCTAGAAGAATTCAGAATGTTAGTCCTTAACCTGGACAGTCAATAGAAATCATAGACATTTATGTATTCCTGTAGGCGTAAATACTTTCCACTGTGCTTCTTATTTTATACTCAAAATAAAAATCCTTAGAATAGATTTTGAAAAAAATAACTCACCTCATCTGTAAGAAATTTGATAACTTTCCAGAATAAAACTAAATTCTAAACATTTAACAATAAAAGTGATGTCATTCCAACATTAAGTCAAGAACATTGTAAGACAAGCTCGAATTTTATAAATATGTCTGATAACCAGAAGGAAAAGACTGAACAGAAGCAAAATTAATCATGACAAAATAAGATCATTCCAAATTATTCAAAAGAAAATATAGAGAAAAAAATAAAAGAAACAACAACAAAAGAGGGAAGAAATTCAGTGGAATTTCATTAAATACGTATGGAGCAACTTAAGTGAAGTTTCAGAAAACAGAGACATTTTAGGATAAAATGGCCAAATTTTCCAAAATATGATGACATTAAAACACACAAATCTAAGTTTCAATGGACCCCAAAGAAGATAAATGCATAAGAAAGAATCTAAAAACAAGCCACATAAGATAGATGAATTTAATGAAAAGTACACAAGAAGATTTAAGCTCAATATTATGGAACCTAGAAAACCATGAAAGGATCTAATGAAAGTATTCAACTTTATGAAAAATTTAGTTTGCATATTCCTACTCAGTAAAGATATTCTTCTAGACCTGGAAGAGTTTCATAGCAATTAGAGTGTTGGACTGGCATGCACAAGACCCTGAGTCCTAACTCCCAGCACTATATAAAGCAAGTGTGGTGGCACACGCCTGTAATCTCAGCATTCAGGAGGTTGAGTCAGAAGGCTTGCTGCATTGTGAGTTCAAGACCAGCCCGGACTCCAGGGTGACATCCTATCTCAAAATCAATCAATCAATCAATCAATCAATCAATCAAATATGTTCTTATAAAAGAGAGTTCGATAAAACTTAAAGACATTCTTTTCTTACCATAACTTAGCACTAAAAAAATGTTAAATTATATCATTTGAAGTACAAGGGATCCAGTTGATAATTTCTATCTAGACAAACCATTATATTGCAAAAATACACAGCACTGTAACTCTTGGCTAAGTTCTAAAGACATGACCCAACAGTTTATATTGAAAAGATTGGATGGTCTTTTTATTAATTAATCAATTTATTTATTTATTTATTTAAATGCTATTAAATTAATGAAATCTACAGAGAACACTAAGAAAATAACTAAATGACTTTATATAATAATATGTAGTATATACTATACACTATAATACATATACAAGAGTATGTATATATCACAGACTATGTTTATACTACATGCACAGTACAAACATATACATGCATACCCACAACAAAGTGATACAAGTCAAAAGTGTAACTGGAAAAATGTAAGTACAAATTAAAACAATAATATCTAAGTTAAAGAAGAAAAGCATATAATTCCCAAACAAAAGGAAAAAAAAAAAACAAAAAGTTCTTCCTTCTCATAAAATTCTTTAAAAATGAATAAGTTTTACACTTCATTAGAAGCCAAAGATTGGAGATTTTAAAAGAGAGAGAGAGAGAAAATCCAATACATAATGACCAAATGTGGTGCTTTCACTCAGTAGAAACGGTTTTATCCCCCCACATTTTATTGATATGTATACGTGCAAAATTCATGGTTTACAATGAGGTTGGGCATTTTGTGCACATCCCTATCTTGTCAAGGTGACAAGGGCTTTCCCACTCTCCTTTTGTCCCTCCCTCTCCCAACCCCTCCCTCCCTCCTCCCCTACCCTACCCCCCTCTTTCACTTTGTCTTTCATCTTAAGTTCCAAAGGAGTTGTGATCTGGGTCTCTTGAAAGTTCTTGTTTGCCGGGTTGGAAACCCAAAGCATCGCTGTCCTTGCTTCTCCTAGGCAGGGCGGGAGGCCTCTGGTCAAAGGGATGGACCGTCAATATCCCGCCTCGTATTGTGTTGTGTGCTTTTTTGAATATCCTATCACGTCTACAAAACCCTATCTGTGTCTCTTCTACTAATACAGCTATTCCTGTTTTCACTTTTTGCACAGTATTCAATAAATTTCATGAGAGACTAAACACTTCATATAAGAAATAAGCTTAGTGCTAGATGATTTTTCTCAACTGTAGGATAATGTAAGTGTTCTTACCACATGTAAGGTGTGCTACGCTGACTTATCTTCTGTAAATTAGAAATTTTAAGTATTCTTGAAAATATTTGAAATATATGAAAGAGTGATTGAGATATAAACTCTCTCATTTTAAATTAAAACACTATACTTCTACAACTGGAGGGACACATTAATATATAATTGATTATATTTTCTGATCAAAAAACTAATGCTTATAATTTACTGATATCTTATGAAACTAAATGCAAATTTTAAAGAAGTAATTTATATATTTTCTGAAGAATGCATTTGTAAAAATGGATGTAACAAAGTTTAGTTCAATGTAAAGTCATATAGACACGAATAAAAATCTGCATTACTTGCATGTAGAATGAAACCTGACCTTATGCTAATTTGCCATTATAATTAAAAGGTTCCTCTTTAATGACTTTCATTGACTTCTTGAGCTCGCACTGTTTCCTCACTGGATTTAGTGCAGCAAATGATTTAATCTTAATGCTAAGAAGATTTATATGTATATTATCACTCAACTCTTAATACTTTATTTTTATTAACAATATGTTTATTACTGTAAATAATTGACATGATGTAAAATTTAATATTTTTTGTAAATATATAAATTCCTAATTCTGTAACGCATTAGAGCCATGGGGTTGGTTTGAGGAGTCAGTGTCTATGTTCACCCAACTCTTAAAAAAAACTTTATATATATATATATAATGTAAATATATTTGTTCTGAGGAATATAGCCAAAAAGAAAGGTGGAACACATTCATTATTATTTTATTTAAAATGTTTTAACTTTTTGTGAAGATAGAAAAGTGTCTTAGTTACTTTTTCGTTGCTGTGACTCAATACCCAACACCCACAAACTGAGGAAAGGAAAGGTTTATTTTAGCTCACAGTCTCGAAGGTCACAGTCCATTCACAGGTGGCCAGCAACAATCGAAGTACATGGCAGAGAGAGAGGCGGAGGCAGCTTCCCCGGACAAACAGGAAGACAAGCTGAGGCTAGTTGAGACTAGTCCCCATCCTCCAGGAAGGCAGGTGCAGTTTATGTATCCTTTCAGGTCTCTGCCCAGTAACCAGTCCCTCCTGCATCCAGGTGTGGCCACTACACACCCTTAATCCTAACTTAACTGCAGTCCACCCCTCCTGATTAGACCCCAATCCACCAACACCACATGGTTCCATCAAAATACATGAGACTTCTGGGGGACACTTCAGATCCTAACCACAACAGAAAGTAAGTTTGAAACAAATCTTTAAACACTATGCTACCCATAAAAATAATGAAAAAATTAAGATTTTAACAATGTCATCAATATTAAAGTAAAGGAAGTCGGTAATCAACATATATATGGGATTGTTAGATGAGAGAGGATTATTTTTTTTTTTACATCTTATTCAGTTTACGGTGTTACCTGGTTTCCTAGAATTCCTCATTCATAAAATAGAGACTTTCTCAAAGCTTTCTAGTGCTTCTAATGCACACATAAATAAATAAAAAATTCTAACTATTTTCATAAATGCCATAAATATTATCTTCAGCTGACCTTGTAATATACTTAAAAATCAAGAAGCCATGAAGAATAAATACTCATTAAAACAAACTGATGATTGAAAATTGATAGGTTAACGTAGAACCTTTCACCCATTTAGCATTCGAAGGCTTGGATAGTAATCAATTCCAGTATAAAAGTTGCTTGAAGATCAGCCAGAAAATTTCTTAGCTTTCCAGTGGATTCATCCATCTGCTCAAAGGCTAAGTAGTTCAGTTTGGGAAGTTATCAATCCCATAATTACTCAGTCTAATTATATTAATCATCTAAAATATGTTCATGAGAAACTATTATATAACCTTGTGGTTTTGACATGACTTAGCTCAACTAGGACATGGTCTCTGTGTATGATTTACTGTAAGTAAGGTAAATGATAACCAGAACACAAATTTTAAAATCAGAGGTATGGAAAATTGGAATTTGTATAAAAAATTGTGTTACAAAGCGGGATTTCTAAAATTATTTATTCTTAGAAACTTGGCCAAAATAACTCTATTGACATCATCATTTGATGATACCATACGCATTTCTTCTTAAAAATTTCATGCACCTGAAATATTCTTTGTTAGCATGTACAATTGCATCTGATCTGTGTTTACAAGTGGAAAATCATTATCATAAGTGCATGTTATACTCATAATAACTCAATATATTTGTTGAAAATATCCATTGCACACCGGTTAATTTACAGTAAATATTATGGCATATTGGTAAATTCTGGGTAGAGAAGAAGCTTCCTTTGTATTTGAAAGACATCTGGATTTTTGACAGGAATAGAAAAAAAATAATAAAATGAAAGTAAATATGCTGTTCATCTCCAATCAATAAAACAATGCACATTAATTTTTCCAAAATGTATCTGTCTGAGCTGAAACTTATTGTGCAAAGCTAGGCACTCAATGTGAAGACAGGGATAAGCTGGAACCCTGTGCCTTCAAGAGGCTGAAACTGCTATGTACCTTGAGAGAAAGGACCCAGTTAATTTATTGGTGTTGAGGTACCATTGGTTGGCATGCACTTTCTTTTTTAGCACTGTGGACTGAGGTTGCATATCCTGAAACTTAGGGCATTGCCACTATATGAAAAAAACCCAGGGGGACGATTAAAATATAGGAGATGGATGGTTATTTCAGGGATATCACTGCAATGAGGAATCCTTCCAATGACAAAGAAAGAAGAAACACTGACCAACAACTGGTTGCTTATATATATATATATGTGTGTGTGTGTGTGTGTATATATATGTATATATATATGTATATATATGTATATATGTATATATATGTATATACATATACATATGTACATATATACATATGTATATATGCATATATATGTATATATATATATACATACATGTATATATGAGACATGTGAGCTTAATGTGGAATAGCAGCCTTCCTTATAACTCCAGCCTAAATTAATATCCCTAGGATTATTTTACAAAATTTGCATTGTATTGCAATGCTTTGAAATTATTATGCATCAAATTATAACTGATATAATAAACATGTCAAAAGTTGTTATGAAGATTAATCACACAATATGTTTGTTGTGCTTCATTTGTAGTCAATTTTGCTGCCTTTTGATTTCAAATATATACAAAATTATTTGTCAGCTTTTGTTCTGGTCTTTTGCCCTTTCGAGTGGCCTTGATATTGTTAATCAATATTTTGTAATATTAAAACGTATTGACATATAAGAATTTCATTTCAGGATGGAGGAATGACATGGTGGTTAAAGCACTTGCCTAGTGTGCACAAGTGCCTAAGTTTTGATTCCCCGGCACCTCATAAAGCTGGGTATGGTTGTACACACCTCTAATCTCAGCACCAGAGAGCTGAGGCAGGAGGATTGCCACGAGTCCAAGTCCAGCCTGGGTTACATAGTGAGTTCAGGATCTGCCTGGGCTGGAGTGAGACCATGTGGAGAGAGAGAGAGAGAGAGAGAGAGAGAGAGAGAGAGAGAGAGAGAGAGAGAGAGAGAGAGAGAGAGAGAGAGAGAGAGAGAGGAGAAAGAAAGAAAGAAAGAAAGAAAGAAAGAAAGAAAGAAAGAAAGAAACTTGGTTGTAAAGAGATATCCCTGAGAAGGCAAATATTTACCATCACTTTTATATTTTTGCAGTGTTTTAAATTGGAAGGGAATTTTCAAATTCACATATATTTTGCACACCAAAAACTGAGTATTTCTCATTAACAAGATCGGGGCGATGGTCCTCATACCTTTTTATTTTGCCAAGAAGTCTGACGTTATATTTGAAATGTTGATTTAAAGGAATTAAACGTTTTTTTCATGAAAATTTACACTTTTTTGTCTTTATTATTTCTACTTATGTGTATTTTTATTTCCCATGTAAAGAAAATAATATTTGAAACAAGCATACAATAATAAAATAAACTTTTCTTCTTTTCAGGCAGCTTTTCTCCCACTACATCATCATTCTATTATTTCTGAAAAAAAAAATCGCTTAACTTGAAAATTATTCCCAGATAGAAATATACATATTGGTTCTCATGATCCAACAGATCACTTCAGCCATTTTTGAAAAGTCATACTACTTTTTATATAGGTTATTCTTGTTATTGATAGTAAATTATCACACAAAACAGCTGCCGTTCATGAAAGAGGTAGGCAGAGAGAGGACAACATACATTCTGTTGAAATCTGCGTGCAGAGTTTTTAAATCAGAGAAGCAATGCATTAATTACTTACTTTGAGAAATTGAAGTGATTAGTTTCAAATACACTTTCACATTCATTATGGTTCAGAAAATACTTAGTACAATTATGTATCAGTGTTAATTATATAAATACATCTGAGACAAACAGAATAAAACACCAACTTATCAGTGCCTATGAGCAGGATTATTAATATTTTTAATACTCTCTTATTTTATAAATTTGTTATTTTGCAATGAAAGCTGTCTTTCATTATGTAATTCAAACTACAATGTATTAATTTGTAAGCCTTCCTCTTTGATGTCATACAAGAGCAAGGTATACGTTTCTGAGCTCTTTGAAAACACTGATGGTTTGAAACTGGAAAAAAAAAAAAGATGTCTGTGGGATTGCCCTGACAAAACAATAAATGAGACATCGTGCCATTTTTTTTCATATAGCATTTGTCTTTTTAAATAAGATCTGTATACAAAAGTTAGTTTCAATTATTGATACTTAGAAACATTACATTCAAAGAGAAAATCAGAATTACCTTCATAGTAGATTAAGCATCTTGGTGTGAAATTTTTATCGCAATGACTTCCTTTTGATAGTGGCACTCAGATTTATTCTAAAAGCTTTTTAACTTTCCCTAAAGATCAAGGGCACACGCACTTTCTATTTTATTGCAACTCAGGGCCCGTTTTTTACTATTATTACCTTAAGAATCATGGCTTATGCCTTGAAGGCTGCAATAAGAACAAATCATAAGAATATCAGATTATAAATTTAAATGAATACAAGGAAAAATCAGTAGAGCACAGACCATAAATGGCAGCATATTTATTAAAATTCAGTCCATTGATTTGAACAATAAAATATTTAAAATCTTAAGCTATATGGAAGAAAATGGAAACAAGAGCTGTCATCTGCTTGTAATTGAATCTCCTTGTGAGAATTAATTTATATATCATAATACCCAGCAGAAAGACAGCGAAAGTTGGGAGGACATTCTTTCCCTGCTGAGAATTTACTTTGGGCAAAATTTAAAAAAAAAAAAACTGCAACAAATTTCAACAACCCATCTGACACAATTGCAAACTTTAAAATAGAACAGGGTAACATTCTAGCAATATTATTTTTAGCTTGCTTGAGAAAGGCTATTTAAGTTTCTTTAACTTTCAACTTTTCAAAAATAAGTGGGGAAAAAGCTATGTTTGCTTTTCATGATTATCATGATGTGGAAGAGAGGTGACATATTCAATGGCTTGTTACTAGCTGCTGGATCAGTTTACCAGTATTGTCACAGATTTTTGGACAATGCTCACTGTTAAGAGCTTTGATTTTTCTTGAGTGAACACAAATATACTTTTAATGGCTCTAACACCAACTATACATTAGTGTATTACTATTATTTTTACGAAATAGTGTATTATAGTAATTATAATTAGATAATTTTGACTCTAAAATTAAAGCAAATGGTTATTTCAATAAAAAAATCACATGGGAGATAAATGGAGTTTGCATTTGCCCTTGACTAAAGGTTAATTAAAATTATTATATGTTTATGTTAAAAGATGGTGGAACAATATTATTAAATAAAAATATTTTTGAGATTAGAATTTTTTTGAGGTAGGGTTTTGATCTGAATTCAAGCTTGTCCTAAAGTCACTACAGAGCCCAGACTGGCTTTGAACACATAGCAATCCTCCTGCGTCTGATTCCTGAGTGCTGGCATTACATAAAATATGTCTAAGAAAAAAGATAGATACACATTTGTTTTATGTAATTTTAAGAATTAACATATATATTTTATAGAAATAAATCATATTATAGTGGAAGCAGTATTCATATGCTTGGAACTACTCCAAAATTATTAAAAATGACTTTAATATTGGGTAAAAATATGTTTTTAGCATACTATGTATAATGTATTTTTTATAATGGTAAATTATTGTAGTAGCAAGGGAAACATCCTTATTATTAGTTAATATTTCAAAAAGTCACTACATACGATAATGCATTACTATTCATATTGGAGCCAGCCTGCAGGCCATAGACCAGATATTAAATCTGTGTGCTAAGACACATTGAGATATATGGCTGAGAGTTCTGAGAGACCCAGATGACAACTCTTTGGACCGATTATCAGAGAAAAGACAAACACAAAAAGAGAATTTCTGAGATCTGCAGAAGGTGCCGCTGCAGCCCTCAACTAACAACTAAATAGTTAATGCATAGGAAGCCATTCTCTGACTGAGGTGGGGGGCGGGGGGTGGTGACATGGAAAGAATCAAAGTATCAGCCCATGACTTTTACAAAGGGTCAATAGCAGTGCACGGTCTATTTACCCACACTGGAAAACCCAAGTATTTGCAGAGTAATGGATACTGTTCACAGGAAGTTATTCCCTCAGTAGTGGGAAATAATTAGTATTAGATAGAGTTTTGTAGACATTTTAATGAATGACCCGTAAAACTGATAAGACTAAAACTTTTCTAATGGTAGTTGGCAAGATGGCAGCTTAAACTTAAAACTTTGATTTTCTTCTCATAAAAATGGAAGTGGCCTTCAAAAAGAGACTGGGGAAGGATGTGTAATTTTGAAATTGTATGTGCACAAAATACTCACAACGTAAGCTTTACGTATTGCAGATATACACATCAATACAATGGGGGGGGGTGCGGGGATGGAAGTGGTTTTCCTAGGGAACACTTAAGATGCCTCTTTGTCCCCACTCCTCCCGTGGACGGCATCAATATCTAGTGCTTGTATGTGTGGTGTGAATGACCGGAAACGCTAAGACACGCTCTACATATGAAAGTGTGGGCCTTAGTAGGGAGGAATAGCATGGGATAAAATAAAAGGTATTCTAGTACTCCTCCTGCTGGCTGACCCTGAACTTAAATCTCAGGGGAAGAGATATGCAAATGTCTGCCGTCAAGGAATCCTTCATAACTCTGAGAACTCTCCTAATTAGTAATAGAATACATTTCCCTTCTAATATTTCCTCAGAAAATTGTTAAGAAAACACAGATTAAACACTGGTGTTAAAAATGAAGATTAGTGATTTTAACACTCCCCTACGCCCCCCTCCCACACCTCAGGTTGGCAACAGTGAAAGACCCAAGGGACAATTTGAAGACCCACGTTTTTGAGGAATTTTCTGACAACTTCCTCAAAGATAGCTTTGAACAAAATGTTTTTCCTGTTTACCATAATGAATGGCCTCCTCTGTTTTGAGCTATGTGATAGGCAAAATGAACCTGGACTTGCACTCTTTGTCTGATAATCAAAGGTCTTTGTATAAATCTTAAAATAAGAAATGAAAATATTTTCCAGAAAAAATACATCAAGCCTGTGTTGCATATACATACCAGTAAAAGTGAGAAAAATGTATCAAGCCTTCAACTCGGGAACAATTTACAGAGAATCAATGAAAAATAATGAAGAAAAATATAAAGTAGTGAAAATAGAATTATTTTAAATGTAGTACATATGCATAAATGTAAGTAGAAATGAAGGTATAAAGTTAAGTCCAACTTTAAAACTTCTAGAAATAAAAATTATATCAGAGATGCAGATATAGTGAATATTATGAAAGAAGATTATTGAACATCGCAAAAATGTAAAGTTAGTAAACATGAAAGTGTAGCAATAAAACTCTCCCACATGAACATAGTGAGAAAAGAGAAATAAAAAGAAAAAGGAAACAGAATATTATGGGAAAGTTTTAGACAAATTAGTGAATATGGAGCCCTAAAAGAAAAATGGAGAAATTAGAGAATAATATTTGATAAAATGATGTTTCCAAATGTTATGAAAAATATACTGAAGAAGTTCAATAGACTTCCAACATAAAAAGTTGAAAATGAAATTGTAATTGTAACAATGTAATCTGCAAAAATAACATTTCATCAACATTATCTATAAAATTATAACCATGTGTTATGAGGTAAGAATGTATTGGTGTGTGATTGATTTCCTTGTCTTGGTAGTTGAGGCACTGACTACAATTTTTCTAGGTTTCTTTGTATAATTATTAATAAAATTGTGGGTGAAGATTGTACAATATAATAAGAACTAGAACCAAAATTAGTTATGTGCTTTATATAAGATTTTGGTTCTCTAAACACGGATATCAGGTCTTATAATACAACTGACTCTTTTTGCTGGGTTATCTTTCTAACACAACCTAGAATTCTGACTTGTAGAACTCTTAAAAATACTGATACTTGGCTTAATGCTATGACTGGGAATAACGCACCATAACTGTCCTGATTCCAGAATGTTGTCTCTTGTGACAGCATCTCCACAACTGTGACAACCTAACACATGATTTTACTACTAGGGTCAGATGTTGGACATTTCATAGGTAATGTCATTAAACTTGTATGGAAAACCAAAGGTACACATAAAAATTTTGCTGAGAAGATAAAGTTTTAAAGACTAAATTTTATTTTATAAAGTATATTTTTCAAATAAATTCTTACAAAGCACTAAATTTTATAGTGATATGTTTTTATTCTAAGCTTTAGCTTGCAACTCGATTTTTTTCTCAATACTGGGCTATATCCAAGGTTTTCTTACTGACCCACATTTCCAGCCAATTTTTATTATTGTTGTTTTATCTTGAGACAGGTCTCACAGAGTTGCAAAACTGCCCATTTGAAGCTTTACATTGCAATCCTTTTGCATCAGCTTTCCAGAATCCTGGGATTAGAAACCTGTCCCATCAGGCCAGGGTAATTGTTACCTGATTTTGAACAAGCTATTCAATATTTCTAGCATTTCATATACCCATAATACTTTAAAGCCTGTCTAATGATTAGAGCGCTGTAAATCTTTATTTTTAACTTTCTTTTTGACAGAATATCATATGTGTGCATAAGAACAAAGTAAGATGACTTAAAAAAATAGTTCTCTTATGTGTCTAGCCAAAGAGAAAATGAGGTCCTGTTTTCACTCTAAGGACAATTCCCAGATGGCCCTTCAGAGATCTATGGAGAGAACACTAGGAAAGTATCAATAGGCTAGATAATCTTCAATTCTGAAACAATATAATTAAAATTTGCTTGTCTATCTTGATGTGAGTGACTCTAACAGTGTAAGTGCATAATTTTAGAAAAATATGCCTAAGTAGAAGTAACTTTTTAAAAACAAATATCAATTTTAACATAGCAAATGACTATAGCATTTAATGGTCATTACTAACAAAGAAATGGCTTAGTGAGTCTTAAGTGTTTAAAAAATATAATATAATTTATTATTCTCATTTGGAAAATCCTGAATATTATATAGGAGTCATAATAACAAGAGGTATTTTCATAATCTGTCACTACACAATACCTACATGCTTATAAAATTAGAGATTACATAAATAATAATGTAAAGTTGATCTGATAAATTTCTTTACCTTAACTCATTATTTGTTTCATTTATTTCATAAACTTTCTGCACAAACATAAGTACACTTATCAAGATATAGGGAATATATGTATTAATTTATCTCTGTCCCTATTTTACAATTGAATTATTCGTGGATAAGACATAGAATTTAGATCTTAGTCATCTTTAAAAAACATTCAATGTCTATTAATAAAAATAGTGGGAAAAAAAATTCAGCGTCAAATTTTACCTTGAAATGTTTTTTTTCTCCGAGTGAAGAAGTTGTTCAATATCCTCAAATATTGCGCTATTCTTATTCTTCAGTCTCAAAAACATCTTAACCAAGGACATACTTAAAGAACTTTCTAGCCTTTCAGCAAGGCACAGCTCAGATTATTAGCCCAACGGTTCCATAAACACACCAGATTACAATAAATGTCAAGTAAAAATAATTTTACGATATTCATTTCACTGTCTCATGAATTTATAATGTGTCAGAATTTGTACTAAGTGAATTATTAAGATAAAGTACTACATCTATTGTTTCTATGCCTTGAGAACAATTTTGCATGCAGAAACAAAAACACTGTCCTTGGTAGAGACCTCTATGAGAATGCAAAGAATTATTAATATAAAAATGAATCCCAAGAAGGTGATGTATGATTCAACATAACAAAACATTCAAAAAGAAAACTCCTAACATAAAAATTAACATCGATTACAAAAGATCTATTTGCTTTGCTTATTTGTGTAAAGATTTATTAAATTAAATATACATATTTAATTCATTGTATTATGTGAAAATATATTTCATTGTTGAACAAATTTTTGCCAAAGCCTTGTTCTTTTCCAGATGTACTGCTAGTTTTCAGAGAGAAAAGAATAATAATATAATAACGGCAATGGTGATGATAATAAAAGCCTGTTGTGTGCATTCAAGATACAGTAATGTATTAATAATATAGCAATATGATGAAATTCTTACACTTCAAATGTCTATCATGAAGATATGCACCGGAGTCTGTGATCATAGGTAGTAATGAACTCAAGTCTGTGTGAAAAAATGACTTTTTCTTACATGAGTTCTTTACATTGCATGTCGTCCAGGTCAATGAGGTAGGAAACCCGTCCACATTTGTGCAAATCACCTGAAATACTTCAGGGATGCTGGGGCGGAGCGACGGTCTGTACAGGGGTGTGCACAAGCGTATAGGGGACGATGGAGAGGAAAGGGAACTTAAGATATTGCCTGAATTGGTTGGTAAATAAGAATCTCCAAGCGTTCTATGAGTCATAGGAATGAACCTAAGGCCCATTGTACATGAATCTAGGAAGTGACTGAAGAGTTGAGACTACAGGATCAATACGATCAGGTTTGCATCTTAAGCAGATGATGCAGGAAGCAATGTGAATGGGGGATTGAAACAAAGCATGTTTGAATGAAGCAGTCGCTTGGGCTGAGGGAGGAAAACGCTCTTTAGCATTGTGGGGTTGGGGGGGTGTGGGGGGGAAAAAGAGCACAACCTGAAAAGAGGTATAGGATTTAATGAATGATGAATTTTTTAAAAAAAGATTTTCAATAAATGGCAGATTCTTGAGAGTGAGTAATTAGACATTCCAATTAGAAATAAGCCAGGAAAGGCTAAATAAGAAAAAAAGAGAAGACATGTAATAATATTACAGTTGTAGAATTTTGCACAGTGTTTCAATAGTCTGTGATGTAATGAAACTGAGAAAAGGTAACTATCTGAAATGATGTATGCCATTAGATCGAATACTGTCAGGCATACATATATCAATGCACACATATGTCAAACAATCATGTTGGGCACTCTTATTACATAGACCATTCATACCTATTATACCTGAGCAAAGATATAACAATTGAATGCAAAAAAGGCTCTTCTTTCTTTGATTTTTCTGCCAGTAGGTTACAAGTCTAAGGTACATTTAAATTAAATATACTATCCAGAAATGAAAGTTTAACCTTAATTTCTTTTTGTGATCTTTCGTTGCAAACAAATATACTTTTACTATTTCTGTTTACATCTTTGCTTAATTTTTGAGAATCCTAATCTGTATGTATAAATTCATAGCATAAATCATTTATATTATTATATTATTATAGTAATCAGGGTTAAGTATATCAGGTGTGTCCAACCTACAGCTCTTTTATCTTAACTGCTGGGTTTTTTTGGAGGTGAAGTGGCATTGTCTTGTACCACATCTTAAATGAATCATATAGGTAATGTGTATGTGTGCTAAAACTTTCATTTATTTTACTTACGTATTTATTATTTTAGAGACAGGGTCTAAATCTATTGCCCAGGCTGGTTAAAATTTCCTTTTAAAATGTTTATCTTTATAACATTACAAAAACCAAAAGACAAAAGAAACTCAGATCATAGTTTAAACACAGCTGATGCGCATGATAATTTTAAATGCTGTTTCTATTTCACCGATTTTAGTCCTAGATTTTTTCTATTTTTTAAAATTTCAGTTCATTCATTTGTATATATGTATTATGTATACATTTATTTAATTTTCAATACTGGGAATGGAATTGAGGGCCTCCAAACTATATTTCCAAACTTTTAAAAATTTATTCATTCGTTTTATAAGACAAATTCTGAGCATAAACTACTAAGTTTTCCTTTCTAAGTTCAAAATCGCAGTCCTCCTTCCTTCGCTTTCTACATGCTGAAATTATATCCCTGTGGCACCACACTCTGCATGATTAATATTTTTCACATTTTTTTTCAGTTGCCAGCTTTTACAAATGAGATAGTCTTAAGTGGATGAAGGAAAAGGGAATATTGAAGAATGACTTTGTGGTGTAAAAATTAGATTAGCTTATCAATATCCACTGCAACTTCTTAAAAGATAAAAAGTTGGTAATTGCATTTCCCAGGGTTCTCACGTGTGTCCTGTGGTCAGGCAAGCAGGATTACCAGCGATAGCCTCCTACTGCAGGGCAAGCAGTGTGAGGTGACAATCATGTCAAAGAAGATCAGACATGTAACTGAGAATTATTCTTCTTGTACGACAGCAGTAACAGCCTTTCTGCCTACGTCATGTTCCTCAAGAATGTTCTGTGATTGTCATTGACCATGAGCTTTTGCTAGGAAAGACTGGAGCCTTTCCCCGGGCTGCATATGTCTAACCTGTATAGCATCCTTGCTTGACTTCTTGCATTTTCTAGATATTTCTAAGATCTTCAATAGCTTCCGTAAGTCTGTTTCTGTTTAAACTGCATAAAAGGAATGCTGTTCTGGGACATAAAGCTGCAATTAGGATTAGCATATATTGATTACAAATAGGATATTAATACATTGAATTTATTTCTAAAAATCTTGAACTTATCTCATATTCACACAATTTTCATGATCTGACTCTCCAGTTTCCTCCAAAAAATAACACGCATTTCTTCTGCTTTTTGCACTTGGCTGGGCATATGTCTTACTTTGTACAATGGTATACTAATAGGCGTGCCGTAAACAATAGCTTTATATATTGCTAATTTAAGTAGGATTTTGTTTCTTGGAGTTCCAAGAGATGTTCAAAAAGGAATGGTCTTCTAACTTTTTCCTGTCAGGTTGGGCTTGGAATTCTGAAGTCGAGTCCTTTGAATTGTTCAGTCACCAATCTACACACAAAATATAGTCATCTCAAATACCAAGATTTGAAGCAAAATTCCAAATTTAAACATTATTCCTATAAATTTATTTAAAAAACTACTTGCTATGAGCTCACAGGTTCATATTGACTTGCTACTGATAATGGCTAATTCATTTCTTATGACATATAGTTGCATGTTACATACAGTCATTGAATATATTTATTTAGTTATTATTTACTTCTCCATAACTCAATAAATATTTTATCAATAGTAAATATTAGTCTATAAAGCTGCCATTAAGGTGAATAGAAAAAAGGCAATATGCTTGCTATTTTCCCCAATTTATATATATATATATATATATATATATATATATATGATACATGATATTTATAATGAATGAGTATTTGTGCACATACATTTCACATCAACATTTCAATCCCTTCCTGTTTTTGGCCCTTGCACCCCCCCCCCTAACTTTCATGATCACATTCATTTGGTTCTGTAGAGTGCCTGTCTTCTGGGTTTCCCAAATCAGAGAAACCATTCTATATTTAATGTATTTAATCTGTGTCTGACTCACTTCACCTCCCAAATCACCCCTCTTTAGCTCAGCTTCTCACCCTTAGAATAGGCTGCTGTGGCCATATCTAGATACCTCTTATCTGGGTCCAGCAGAGCCTTTAATTGGGAAGAGTTGCAGAAAGTTCTTTTGTGTGTGTGTGTGTGTGTGTGTGTGTGTGTGTGTGTGTGTGTGTGTGTATTTTAGTATATCTTTGTTTAGATTTTTTAACATGACCTCACCTACATGTTCACATAAGAAAATAACTATTGCAATGAAATTCATAAGGCTAGAAAATGTGATAAATAAAAATAGAGAAGTTAAAAATCAAATTCTTAGCTGAATCTGAGAGGTGACTGTTAGTACATTCAAAAGACATTCAGGTTATCATTACATAAATCAGTTTTCTCAGGATAAACTTACATCATAGACTGAATAAGTGAATAATGAACTTAAGTCTATATAGAATTTCTATACCAAATGTCCCTAAGTTTATATCACAAAAGAATATTACACATAGAGCAATAGATATAGTGGCGTGCTGGTATTTCAGAATATTTTTAACTTTCATAGATTATTTACTCACCTTTCACTATTTACTAATACTTTGTCAGAATTACTTTATCATATTATCTACCTATCCATACACAAATTCTTGCATATATATTATTTAAAGATTTTATATCAATTCCCCTTGTTGAATACAATTTTGTTTAGAAAATTAATATACTACTGAAAATAAGAATTATTTGGGGAAGTTTCACAGATTTTATGAGAAATCTTGTACTGTTTTAGTAGGATAACAATCAAATGATTTAAATACCAACTTTTTTTTTATGCTTTCTCTTCAGATGTTTCCTTTCCTCCATGTTCTTTGGTACTGCTTGTCTAGCTCTCTCAGATTCCTTCCAGTATTTTCTGCAGTGCTGGGCTAGTGATTGCAAATTTCTTTAAAGATTCTTTCTCATGAAAAAATCTGACCTCTCCCTCTATTTTCAGGGATAATTTTGCTGGATACAACAACCTGAGTCGACACTTGGTGTCTTTTAAAGCTTGAAAGATTTTGCACCAGGCTTTCCTGGCCTTTAAAGTTTACAATGAGAATTCTGTGGTGATTCAAGTGTGCTTGCCTTGGTATAATAATATCTATTTTCTTTTGCTGCTTTTAATATTCTCTCTTTAATTTGTATTTCTGAGGTTTTGATTATGATATGTCATGGTAAGTCTCGTTGCTTATTGAAATTATTTGGTATTCTGTAAGCTTCTTGTACCAGAAAATTAATTTCCTTTCCTAGAGTTCGGAAATTTTCTTGTGTGATTTCCGTGAATAAGTTCTTTATACTTTGGTGATGTCTTCTACTCTTCCTTCCGCACTCATATTTCTCAGATTGCTTCTCTGTGGATCACCCATCAGCTGTTGTATTCAGCTACTTTGCTCATTTCTAAGTTTGGAGTTTTGCCTAATTATGACATTTGTTTCCTTAGCCTTGTCTTTAAGGTCTGAAATTCAGTCCTCACAATGTTAGAGTTGACTTCCTCTGCTTTCAAATGTATTTATCTTATCCTAAATTTTAGATAGATTTCTTCTCAAATTTTCTTCTTCTCTGTCAAAATGTTCTCTTATATCTTGCATTTCTTTTGTGTTCACATAAGTCAGCTTTTATTTGTGGCTTCTATATGCTCAAAAAATCTTTGTATCCATAAGAACCGCTATTTGTTTAATAAGTTCCCTTCAAGACCATTGATCACTGCTTGCATTTCTTTGAGGGTATCTTGTTTAAACTGACTTTTTACTCACTTATTTGCATTTTTCAATCCTTCTTCATGAGCCCCACTATTTCCGGGGCCATGACATGAGTTTCTGGGATCTCAGGCCTTTCTGTGTGTGTCTTGTTGCCTTGTCTTCTTCCATGTTTCTATTGTTGAGGGAACCTAACTTTAAAGACATAGCCAAGTGGTTTGTTTGAATGGCTATGAGAGTGTGCGTGAGGGAAACTGGAATTTCTCTGAGTTCTGTTCTTGGAGTTGGAAGTGAGGGTGGACCCAACAGTCCGAAGGACTCTGAGGTTTCTTGTTCCCCCCAGCCCTCTCAGCAGTGCTATCTTGCCTGCTCTGGCTTCCCTCTCCTGAGAGCAGGGTTCTTTATGCTGGGAGGTGCTCCCACTACACTTAAGCTGTTCGCAAGGTCGGTGGCCTTTCTGTCCTCTCCACAAATGTCTTTTGTGCTAGTCTTCCTACGCATCATTTAAGAGAGACCCAAAAAGCCCTGACATGCTCTTTTGAGATTTCTTTTACTCTAAAAAGTTCAGTCTTTGGCTCTTTAAAAAAAAAAAAAATGACTCCTG